>WSTG01001221.1:0-10886 GCA_019616325.1 Ceratobasidium sp. 394 | reverse complement strand
CCCCAACGCAAGTTGAATCCAGTACATCAAGAACAGCGTGAGACCGATCTTGGTGTGCGGGTTCAGAAACTGTCCGTTGTACTTGGCCACATGCACGCCGACTCCGAATCCGGTGCAGATGATCGGGAGGGCGAGGAGCTGGACAAGGGCGTGGGCCGAGAGCCATTTTTGGAACGGGAGGTAAGCACGGAGGTAGCGTGCGGTGATGGAGCCGAGCGGGAGGATGATGAGGAAACCTGTGGCCATGCACCAGCCGTGGATGCGGGTATAGTGGACTTGTTCCCAGGATGAATCGGCCGGGATGGCTAAGGCGAAGCGGGGTGAGCCAGATGAAATGAGAAGGAGTGGCAAGACTTACGAGCTCCTTGGGCTGCTACTGAAGCGGCTGCACTCAAGGCCACGGCCAGAACAGGTGCCAGAGTATTGGACATGGCGATTACTCCAACGGTGAGGACAAGTGGCTGCTTGTCGGGGAGGATCGTCCGCTGGAAAGAGTGCAAGGCCGAACCTTATGAAGGCAGGAACTCAGCGGGTGTTAAATCCCGGAGAAGGTGGCTGTTCTGATGGCCTAATAATGAGCGCTTGTGTGCGGTGATGTGTGTGGAGACCGAACCTCGTAGATCCTCGCCGATGAGTTCCGGCGAGAGAGTAGAGAAAGCGCAAGTCGACACAAGGGAGCAAAGACACCTCGTGCGTGAACTCGAACATTTTAAAGGTCTCCTTTGTTTGGTGTTCTAGGTACTGACAGGTACCGCCACTTGCTGACACAGCCCAGGCCCAACCAATCACCGAGCCACGGCATGTCAGGCGCTGCCCGGAAATCAATTCGTTCTATCAAGTGAACACGAAAATCTTGAGAATTTCGAAGCAAAGCGATGATCGGCCAAGTGAAAGAAGGCGAAGGAAGGTGGGGTCGTGGCAGAACGCGTCTGCCACACCGCTTCCTACCTCTTGGCAATGACGAAACTTTAGACTAACAGCTCCTTTCGTAAAGATGCACCAGTGGCCAGTCGATTGCGCACAAAATAACCTGTGTAGAGTTCAGCGCGGTTAAAATTCAAGACGGCTGGAAAGAAAACGCTTATGCGAGCCAACCTTGTGCCAGAAATGGTAGTAATTCAACCTCCATTCTTTCGTACAAGCAGCGCTTTTTATCAAATAGAACAGGCTCATTGTCTTCTACGCGTGGTTCCTCGCGTGGGGTACGCTTACAGTATTTAGCGGTCTACAGTATCGGAGATCGGTTTGGATCGGCATATGATTTGCAAGCCTAAGACCGATCGTTACATGCCAGGACATTCTAAAATGTACGCATATAAGCATGCAGCTAGCAACATTGAGAGACTTTTGACCCCACCGCCTATGGTTTCCCCAAATGAGCTTCTGCATACACGAGCAGCCCGGTTCGGGTCACTCTGTATCGCGCTAGGGGCTTTGAACCTCGACATCAACCGATTCAAAGTGAATTTCAGGCGACTCTCTTTTAGCCAACCAGAGGGCCGAATCACGCGTGGATAGGGTATATCCAACTTGCGCCCCATCTTCCATGCGCGACTCCATCTCACGTTTTCAACAGTCGAAATTTTGACTCAAAAGATAGGCGATACGGGGGGCTATCTGGGTACATAAATACCGACTAGTATTGCCTCTTCTGGCGATAGACACCCCTCTTCCTTGCAATGCGAGGATTTCGCTACTTGACATATTTGCTCCTAGCTTCGCTTCCCAGTGTCCTCGCGCGAGAGCATGGGGGTTTGACTGAGGCCAAGTATCCTGACTTGTATGAAGCGTCGATTCTAGAGCTGCAAGCAGGGTTAGAGAAGAATCAATTTACGAGCGTGGATCTCGTCAAGGTGAATTTTGGTCAAAGGTGTATCTGGCGATAGTATTTTGACGGTCTTGATAGGCCTATTTGGCTCGCATCGACGAGGTAAACCTCAAAGGGCCTCAGCTCCGCGCTGTGATCGAGACGAACCCGTCGGCGCTGAGGCAAGCTGCGGCGCTCGATGCCGAGCGAAAGACATCCGGCAAGCGGTCGCCGTTGCATGGGATTCCGATCTTGCTGAAAGATAACATTGCTACGTTGGCGAGCGAAGGTTCGTCGCTTGGTTTGTGCCGCGTTCTTGGACTCACCCTGGTCCAGGGATGAATACGACGGCTGGGAGTTTTGCATTGCTCAAGTCGATCGTACCGGGTGATGCTACTGTTGCTGCCAAGTTGAGAAAAGCAGGGGCTATCCTGTTGGGCAAGACAAATTTGGTGAGTGCCTTCCACTCAACGCCAAGTCCATGTGAGTTAAATAATGTCATATTTACAGTCCGAATGGTCCCATTGGCGTGGGATTCTGCCTTCTGGGTGGTCCGGCCGCGGAGGCCAAACTACGAATCCGTATTATCCTGGCGCGAACCCCTGTGGATCTTCATCTGGGAGCGGGGTGGCTACGGCGATTGGCCTGGCAGCGGGCTCTCTAGGCACTGACACGGACGGAAGCATTATTTGTCCGTCGAGTAATAACAACCTGGTGGGGATCAGGCCGACTGTTGGGCTCATTTCGCGGTCTGGAGGTATGAGCTTCAATACGGTCGGACGCTGCTTTACTTGATCGCTGAACGCTACACCTCTAGTTATTCCAATCTCCTCAAATCAAGATACCGTTGGCCCCATGACAAGGAGCGTCGCGGACGCTGCTGTGATCCTCAGTGTTATTGCTGGACGTGACCAAAAGGACAACTATACGTCGACCGCTCCCTCCAAGATAATACCCGACTACACCGAGTATCTGAAACCCGACGCGATCAAAGGGAAACGGTTTGGCGTACCCCGCGTGGTCTTCACAGATAACATCGATCCATCTACATACTTCATTGCCGCGTTCAACAAGTCGCTCGAAACGGTCCGCGCGCTGGGTGGCATTGTTGTCGACCCAGCAGATATGCCGAGCATATCTGAAATTACCGATCGCGCGGACGAGTACTTTGTCTTGAATGTCGATTTCAAGGTGCGTCTCGACCCAACGCTGGCTTACATATCATTGACCGGTCTTTTGTGGTTGTGCAGGTCGAGATCAACAAATATCTCAAGGATCTCGAGTCAATACCGACCGGAGCATCTACATTGGAAAAGATCATTGCGTATAACGATGCTCATAAGGACCTGGAAGGACCGGAATGGTATGAAGATCAGTCGATGTGAGTAATACCAAGCGACTCGCCAGGTTTAAAATTGTTTACATCGCGCAATCTAGCCTTATAGAAGCGCAGGCTACGACCGGCTACAGCCCGATGTATTATGCTGCTCTTCGTGCCAATCATGATCGGGGCCGGACCAGGGGGATAGACGCCGTGCTGAAAGCTCACAAATTGGATGCCATCATACTTCCGAGCGACGGTACGTTGTCTGCCTTTAGCGGCGATAGGTTTTGACTGATGTGGGCCTATCTAGGATGGGCTAGGACTCCGCCTGCTTTAGCCGGTTACCCTATCGTCACCGGTATGTGCGCTTTGGTACCTCGCTCTGCGCCCTACTGAATAGCTGATTCAGTTCCTCTGGGTTTCTACCCCAATGATACCGAAATTGTAAGCGACAGCCAGCCAAACATAGTTTACTTGGCCCCTGTAAGCCCACCTTGCTCAAGATTATGTATGTCCGCTAACCAGACTTGATGAAGGGTCTGCCTTTCGGCCTCGCCTTCTTAGGTACCGCATATAGCGAGCCTAGTATAATTAGTTTCGCTTATGCGTACGAGCAAAAGACGCGAACACGGCTTCAACGCCGTGCGTACGCGGCTGCTATACCAAAGACTCAGTTGGAGGATGTAATTTCTTTGTAACCTTTTGAGTTCGAGTGTTGTATTAGTTTCAGCACATGCGGCTTGGTACTTGTCAATCGCACGCGGGCGCTTATCATCGTAAAGATGCACATGTGTCGTAGTCTTCAGTCCCGCAGTACATGTGTGAGGGTGCAGCTCAAGCGGCAGTCCATATAGTCGGTGTACAGCCGGACCAACGCGATTTATTTGATTCATTTGCCTCCTAAACTGTCCGGGAATTATATTGGTACCGTTAGGACACCCTCATATACACCTGAGATGGAAGAACGACGCTGTTCTACGAGACTCGTCAGCTATGCTGAAACGTTTTTCTGGTGTGCATACATGGTCCCGAGGAGGCATACGAAGGCGAATAACCTCAAGGTCAGCCCGGACCTCGCGTCGGAAACATCTCTAGCTCGAGGCTGAACGCAATATACAAACTGTACTAGGGCTGTTCTAGTGTAGTACTCGAGTTGTTTTGTCTGATGCCTCACTGTTTGCTAAATTTAGAACGGTTGGTCGCAGCCTTGGTAGGCGCCACTAACTTCGTCGCAACCACAGCATTACGCCAAATGTTTAGAATTAATCCAAAGGCGACCCTGTAGGTTCGTATATTTTACGAAGTGATGGTTGTACGCGAGTCAAAGTCGTCTGGCTCTATGAGCTTCTAAGATGTGGGCAGATGGTTGCAGTTGTCAGATCGCCTGGTTGCAGCAAGCGCGAATGGGATTGAGATAACGAGCTATCGTCTCGCAACCGGCCACCGAAAAAATAGTACTGACATTCTCTGGATGTGCAATTTCTGACGTTAATGACGACGGTTATGTGGCGCTCAGCTCTCCGACTATTGCATGCGTTGGCATAAGTCCTACGCCGAGCAGGAGTAGTCGACGAATAGCGAGGTGGTGTTTTGCAACATAATAAACTAATATCCCGAGAGCATTACTTAGAGCATTGTATTCAACTAGTCCCGGTCTAGTTTCTTGAAACTGCCAAGTTCTTGCAGGTCGCAAGCACGTGATCATGTGTTACTCCCGCTTTTGCAATTCAAGGTGGTGATTGGTCAAGTCTCAACCCTCTTGGGCAATGTCGAAACCTTATGCTAATGGAGGTGTCGACATGGACGAGGTGTATCTCCTTCGTAAAGATATTCAGGAAAGAATGATGCGTAGCCAGGATTGGGACAGGTGAAAGCAACGTCTTGCCTGGCCGATTTTTCTCACTATTTCCGATAGGTTGATGCGAGCGCTGCGTATACATCTTCAGGACAGCGGATGGTATGATCAAGTCACAAGCAGGGCTCAAGGTAACGTGTTTCTTGTCGCGTGTTATGCTTATTAACTGTGTGTTTGCAGAGGCGGCGGCTGCTTCCGAAAAGCCTCGATTTAGCGATGTTTATGGATCGATTCGAGAGTTTGCCATCGGTGGGTACATCTCGTGGAGTAACAAGGGGTTGGATTGTAACAGTGTTTCGCCCAGATTCATGCCCTCAGGACGTCCAAGCAGAGCTGCTACGGCAAATTCGCGCCTTTATCGCCGCCAACGTTGTTGGTTGATTGCACGTCTTCAGCTTGATTCACGCAGGTCTGCGTTCTCTTTTAAATGTCGCTTTGTTATCTTGTTATACCTATGTCTATCTTGTATTTTTCCAGTGTAATTCCAATTTCCAACAACTGTCGTGTCGTATTGGTAACACGACCCAAAGCGGTCCAAATGACGCCGTGATTTGACTGTTTCTCCTCACGATCCTCCACCGCGTCGGCGTCTTCTAGAGTAGGTGCATGGATACACATTTCAGTTTAGATCACTGATCAACGCGACGTGATACTTGGCAGTCTATAACCTGGTATGTCGACCCAGGCTAATCCCAAAGCCCACCACTACGCCCAACAGCTCGAAGGCGCGCTCTGTCGCGGCGCGTGGCTCGAGTCGAACCCCGCAAAGGACTACAATGGAAAGGCAATGGGTTGGGAAGAGACCTTCAGAAAGTTTAAAAAACATTGTGCAGGGCAGGACGGTGCGTCACTTTCATTTTCCCGTTAGTCTCACCGGTTTTCATGTGATTTTCTTAAGCATTTGCGACAATCGCCGTCCAGACGCAGACTTTAGCTACACTCTTGCTGCGACCAGAGAAATCTCGGTCAGATGTTCAAAATGGTCCTCCGACTTTAAACCTCACCCCAGAAGGCCTTGATGGCGACTCGGATCCCACAGTAGCTCCATTCTCGCTAAACCTTGACGATGAAGTCCTCATCTGCGAAGACAAACGCGAAGAGGCTCGCATGGCTCTGGTCGCGCTCAGTGGGGAAGATGAAAAGGTCAAAGACACCTGGGTATGTCCTCGCTCTACCTCTCTTTACCCACACTCATTCATTCCACCTAGAGTACCACCGTTCTTCGCGCATTCTTTGCCTACACGCTTGACAAGCCCCAACGCGCCCTGCGCATCCTCGCCACAGTTCACCTCGAAGGCCAGATCCCACCCTCTCCCTCGGCCCTCACTGCCCCACCTGCCGCCACCGGCTCGCACTTTGTTCCCAGCACAACCTTGAGCACGGCTTCTACCACAACTTCGACACTCGCACCCGGCACCGGATCTGCCCTCCAGACCATTCTGTCGCGCACCGGCAGTATTGTGAGTAGTGTCGGCGCCCCGGGTGGCTCCGGCGCGCGGCAAGCATTTTCTTGGGGCGCGATCGAGCACATCCGGACACGGTGCGTCGAGGGCATGGCTCATGAGCGGTTACTGGATGGAACGGCGGCTGCGCTGGCATACGAGGCTGCGTTGCCGCTCATTGCGGCGTTTGTGCCCAGACCTGGAGAAAAGGGTGCGTTCGAGGAGAGGAGAGAGCTGTGGAGGTGGGCCGAGATGCTGTTGTACCGGGCGAGCGTGGTCAGTGCTACATATCAGTGAGTCCGGTTTATTTCATTTAGATTTTCCTTTTTTGATATTTCGTGGATGTTTAGGAGCTCGGAGGATGCTTTGCGTTTAATGAAGGTGTATTGCGTTGTTGCGGTGCACTGGCCAGCTAGTTTCCGACCTCATCACCGGGCTACACTGTACACGCTGTACATCCGAACGCTCTGCCTGACGGGCACGCGGGGAACCCCGACGTGGCGCGACGATGCGCGGCGTACCGCCAATGAAATGCGCGCTGTCCTCGGATCCACAACGGCGTTCCCGCACGCTGGGGAAGTAAACAGCAAGGTTCTCGATTTTGTAGACGGATGTGTCGCGCTTTGGGAGGCAGGAGGCGAAGAGGAGGAAGATGCCACCTGGGTCGTTGATGTATGTGGCTCTGCAACTTTCTCGATTGTAGCCTACTCAATTTATACCCTGCAGATCCTTTGGTGGGCAACACGATTCACATTCCACTCCCACCGCGTCCTCCGGCACCTCTTCCGCCTACTCGTCTCTGTCCCCGGGCCCGATATCAACGTCGCTCGGCGCATCTTCCAGCTCTATGTTCGCCTCGTCCGCACCGCTCGGCTCACCTGCGCCGGCGACGTTGATTTACAGCTTAAACGGCGTCCTACAGACGAGCCTGCCGAACACCCCGCCGAGATTGCTCAGACGATCGTTGCGGGAGATGCCGAAAACGAGCTGTCCGGGCTGGAAGGAGCGAATGGAGAAGTCAACGAAGAGAGCGCACGCGAGGTGGAAAAAATTAGGCAAGGCGACATGGACGACGGACGGACGTTTGTGGATGCGCTTGTGCGTGGGGCAAGGATGTTGTGTCGGATAGTGGAGGAGCGCGGTATGGAGGATGCGTTGAGTGAGGCGCAGGAGGCAGTGAAGGTTGCGCTCGAGGTGGTCGAGAAAGATTCGGAGGGGTTGCAGAGCGATAGGATGCTGATAGCGAGGGTGCACAAGGTAGCTGGTATCGTGGAGGGGTTGACTGCAGACAGGGGTACGTGTTTTTAATTTTTTAAACAAGATTTGTCTGAAATTATGAAACAGAGCTCGACCCTACCACGCGACCCACTCATCAGTCTACTGCACTCAAGCACCTGCTCGAATCGGCCACTCTCGACCCAACCAGCGCAGACACCTTTTACCACCTCGCATTTATCCAAGCTGAAGCTCGCGCCACATCTGACGCGGTCTTGAGCGCCCGACAGGCAGTCGAACGTGCACCGCGTGACGTGCGCGGGTGGCACCTCCTCGGACTCCTGCTCACCGCGATGGAAGACTGGGCAGGCGCCAAAGTCGTCATCGGGATTGGGATCGCCAACGCCGAAGAACTCAAGGCCGACCCTCAAGGAGAGGAAGGGACAGGTCGACAAGGAAGTGCGGCCGCGGCAGACGATGGGGTCGTCGCGAAAGACTTTGGTGTTGGCACCGTTCGGTCGTCTTCTCCCCAGGGTATACGTTCGAGCGAACTCAGCCCCCCGCACCACGCACCTTCGATCGTCCCGTCCAACGGAATCCTCCCGGCTTCGCGTTCATTGCACGTCCTCTTTAATCGAATAGACCCTGACGCGAGTCCATCGAGGATGCGTGCATTTGCGGCCGCAACGCAGATCCGACTAACGGAGATGGCGATTGTGGAAAAGATTGAAGGGCCGGGTGGGGCAGCGGGGATGTGGCCGGCGGTGTTTGCGTGGTATGCGGCGAATGCACCGAGTGCAGGGGCTGGGGTTGTTGGCATTGGAGCCGAGGGTGGAGGAACAGGGAGCTTGCGTGAGTTTGGGTTTGGTTCGCGGGGGTAGAGTCCGAGGGCTAACGGTGAGCTGGAGTAGGTGCAGCCTCGGTAGATCACTCAGACGACCCCAACGTCCCTCGGATGGAGTTATCGCCCGCCTCGCCGACAAACGACTACGATGAAAAGGATAATGGGCGGGAAAAGGACAAGGAGAAAGGCGGAAAGCATCTTGATTTGCACAAGAAACTTTTGAGCAAGAGTCACGGGCACGTACGTGAGCTGTCGCGGAGGATCAATCCCAAAGCTCGGAGGAGGGCGAGTGCGATGTCAAGGTCTGCTTCAGGTGAGTATGTAGATGGCCCCAGTTCGGCTCGCCCACTAAAACGATAATACAGTTTCTGAGCCGTACCAAGCTAGTTCAATCCATTCTCGGCACCTTCATCGACGCTCCTCTCCCGCTACTTCTTTCTACTATGACGGCGAGTCCGATTTCGACCCCCACAGTATGACAGCTAGTATGACCTCTACACACACGGCGGACACGACTGCCACCACTACCTCCACGGTGCGCACTGTTCAGACATCCCAAACGAGCAATACCGCCGCCTCGGACAGCACCATCATCATCAGTTCAACCGCCACCACCTCGAGTACAGAAGCTATCGAGCGCCGACTGCTTTCGGATATCTGGTTGGCATCTGCCGCTACGTTCAGACGGTCAAGTCGACCCGCCGAGGCACATGACGCGATTGCCGAGGCTGAATGGCTGGACGAGGCGAATCCCAACGTGTGGGTGCAATTCGGGCTATACCTGGGCCAAGGCGAGCGGGCCGTCGAAGCACTGCACAAAGCGCTCGTGATTGAACCCGAACACGTACCAGCGATAGTTTCGTTGGCTCAGATCTATCTGAATCAAAATGCCAATACAAACACCAATCCGAATGGAGGAGGAACAAGTGCAGAAGGGATCGACATGGCGGTAGGAATGCTGAACCAAGTAACCCAAGGCGCGGGATGGGATTCAGCCGAGGCGTGGTACTTGCTCGGGCGAGCGTGCGGGCTGCAAGGAAGGCGGGAGAGGCAGCGGGTGTGTCTGGCACATGCGCTGAGGTTGGAAGAGGGCAAGACGGTGAGGAGCGTGAGGACGGTGTTACCGAGATGCTTGTGAGGGTATGATACATGGACTATCTTTGGGTGGATACAATGTAATTTCCAGGTTGAGAAAACTCCACGTCACGGGAGGACAGGCTGAAACTGGAATAGATTAAGAGATATGGAGGCCAGGCTGAGAGCTCAAGTGGGTGTATGCACTCAAGTCTACCCTAAACGGCCCACAAGAGAACCGACACCTGACGCCCAGAGTGGGGATGGAACCTTTGGGCGAATTATGGGGAGGTGAGCGACATTGGAGCAAGGTGACACGTTCACTGGAAGAACAAGCAAGCCGCAAAATAAAATAAAATAAAAATGAAAAGGCAAAAAAAAAAGTTCTCGCGAAGAGAGAGGGGGAGGAAAAAATTGGGTAGAACTAGCTGTCTTGAGGGACCAACACTGTAGCGTCCTAGAAGAAAGGGCACAAGCTGGTGGCTCCTAGCGGACAACCCGAGGGACCAAGGCGCCCACCCGCTACTCGATAGAAGCTGCCGAGTAGTGAATAGTCGCACGACGCGTCCGATCTCTGTAGACCTTGCACCCCAACCGGGCCGCTCGATAAACGTGCGCTCACAGAAGAGGGTGCCGGTAGTCTCCAGGTCGAGGCGCGACGGATACCCGACAGTACCTGCAGAGTAGCGGGCGGTTGTCCCACAACGCGCCTAGCCCCCACGGACTGCCCGCACCCCAACCAGGCTCGATAAACGTGCACTCGGGGTAGAGGGTGGCGGCAGTCTCCAGGTCAAGGCGCGTGGCAGCTCTCGGAGCGTCGCACGGGAGAGCTCGACGAGAGACGGTACCTCTACGGCAACCTATCCGCTAGTCAGTGGGGAAAGGACGTAGACGATGAGGAACTTACAACAGTCGCCAAGCTACGAGGCCTTGAGCCGCCGAGGCTTTGGGCAATCGCGGCTGAAGAGCGACGGTCGCCCCAGCCCCGTCTTATATACCCCAGCCCTCTGCCGGATAGGAGACACTCCGCAGCACATTTACACTCAGCCTGTCCAATGGTCGGCGAGCATTCATCCCCCTTGGCATTGAGTCGTGCTTCTTGGCCCAACAGACCCCGCCCCCGAGTTTATTTTTAGTTGTTTCCTAATAAGAGCTCCCCTATTACCGCTGCGGTCGAGTTGAGCGAGGCCGAAGATCCGAATATCATTCAGTCCACCAAAGTCAGCAAGCCGACCGGTGGTCTGGACCTAAAGTAGGCGCAGTTAATTCATGACGGACGTGACTCAGGGTCACGTGACATCCTCCATCTGAGACAGTAAAACAGC
>WSTG01001220.1:0-10890 GCA_019616325.1 Ceratobasidium sp. 394 | reverse complement strand
ACTCAAGCTATTATCTCACGCGTGCCCAAGTCAACGCATTCCAGAACGAAGTTTCTCGGTCACGCAAAAAGAAAAAAGAGCCCGAAGAAGAGTCCAAATGCGAAAAACGTTGGAAAAGCGCGAAGCCCAACAATGACCCACGCAAATGAGCCAAGCTGGCCTTCGACGAAACCGGGGTTTTCGTATCGACCTGTCAGCACTCACAGGTTTTGACGGTGTGTGATATGGTGCAAAGTGGCAAATTGTGAGTACTAAATTAACTCTTCTACATACTGGCTACTGACTCGCGCAGGGCGAAATACAGTCTCTCTTCTATCGACCTATTGATGCTAGTCTACGGCAAGAACGTGTTGGTAGGCTACGATATCGGTTGTACATTCAAGAAGACAGCCTTGCATGCACCAATAATTGGACCATGTGCGCTCGCTGCCAATATCGATGTTTGTGTGGGGGCGTTCCATGGGTCGGCTCACAACTGCCCTTGCTAGCTGAAACATCACGCTTGGCATGTGACTGGAGCCAGTCTCACAGATTTTGAAAATTGCGAGACACTGTTTTCGTCTTCAAATCGACTCGCCTCCAGCACCCGACTCGCGTCAAACATCAGCAAACCCAGCAATGCTATATAGCATGTAAAGACATGCCCCTGATTTGAAGAACTGGATAGTTTCTGGTTTCCATATAGTCACTCTATAGTAATTGACTTCTATCTAGGGCTGTATAGCTTCCAATTGCTCTATAGCAACTCCATAATATCTGCCATCTATATTGCAATGGGATTCTATACGCTCCCTATATAGTGCAGGGAATCTATACATTGTCTATACAGACTTGCCTTTTTGGGATCAGGGAAAAACTGTCCATGGGCAGTTACTTACCATGAAATATGACTATAGAGTGAAAAATTAGGTTGGTAGGCTGAGATTTGACAGTCAATTAGCAGAAATCAAAGTGATCAAGGGATGCTGGAAAAAATGCTAAGTCAACACCCTCCCATGGGTAGCACCATGAGTTCTGGTGACATGAGGAAACTGTTTGACCCAATAAGTGGATTTCAGCTTGAAATTTACAAAATGAATTATTTGAAATTATCTGACCATCAAAGTGGTGTGCAGCAATGCAATTCCTCCTGAAACATTTTATTGCTCAGTCATATTGCCATATTTGGGCATGGAAATATTACACCACATAGCCAGGCACATGGGCTACAGTATAACAATTTTGATTCAATTCTAAAGGCATTATCACAAGTGTGGGAAGCAAATCCTTTTGGCATGATAGTCAGGATAGTCAGGTGATGTGCATGTATGGGAAGTAGCTGGTAAGGTCTAATAGCCTAGGGGTTATAGCACCACCCCAGAACTGATAATGTAAGCAAGGTCACTGGTTCAAACCCTACACTGGTCCCATTTCCTAATGGAACCAACTTTTTGCAATGCACCCAGTCCTGGTAGCTGGATGACTAAGCTTCTTTTTTTGGTGAGTGATTATGTAATATTTCCTCATTTGGAAATTGATTGTGCCATTCAAGGCAAGTCACCATGTCTATAGCCAATCTATGGCAGTCTATAGATTGGCTATATAGCTGCTAACTACAAACCTGAATCTATCTTGGTCTGCCATAGGGGGGACCTTGCTTAATGGGCTATGAGGCTATGAAGATCTATGAAGCTCCATATTGCCATGTCAGCAGTTGCTGATGAAGTACCACCACCACCAACGTATTCATCGACACATGGATGGCTGGGATGATGACCAGCATGCTAAGCTCGGTATTCCTTCATTCCATTCCTCTCAAATCGTATGGCTTACATCATTATTACGTAGGTCGTTTGTTACGCTCCAAATACTCTTCGGCACTCGCTGTTCTCGAACGCGCCGAGACAAGCATCGCCCAGCTTGCTCCCAACGTTCCCTCCGACAAGCTCGAGAAGTTTCTAGAGTACGAGGCTCAATATTTGGCTACACTGGAAGTTGAGGATCCCGAAGACACAATGGCGGTGGAGTACCTTGATCTCCATGAACATCTTGAAACTCTCGAGTAAATACATTTCAAGGCTGCTAATATAGTTTGTTGACTGTTCCTTCAAGGTCTGAGTACGAGAAGCACTGGAACCTTTTTATCCCATACCAGCCTCCGACTGGCGATTTGCGGAAAGCAGCCGCTACGAATCGCATTAAGGCGCGAGTGCATGGCACCTTGCAGCAGCCTCTCACATTGCAGCAAGCAGTGGCCGACTTCGAGGAGAAACACAAGATATCAGTGCCTTGGACGTGTGACATGAAGGAGTGGATTGATGCAGAGGAGATACAACGTAATCAAGATATCCAGTGGTGCATCGACGACTTAGAGAGGTTATCCATCCAGCGTATCTTTGAATTGAGTCGGGCCGGGATTCGCGGACTTGGTTCGTTCCTCGCTTACTTTAGTGTGCAGCGCTGATAATATCACACAGGCTACAAGCTGTGCATGCACATTATACGTGCAGTCAACAATTGCAGCACAGCACTTGAATCCGCTCTCAATCGCTACAACAAGGCCGTGACAAAGGTCGGTCTCCAGCCTATGTTGTGGGACATGCTTGTCGGTGCCACTGTCCTCGCCGATTTTGCTCTTTTGCGTGGATCGCGGACTGGCGTTCTGGAGGAAGAGTGGGCCCTCCCCAGCAATCGTCGAGCAGCCGAGGAGCACCAACGCATCTTGCGTGCGAAGGAGGAAATCCTACGACTTAACGTGGAGGTGCGCCATGTTCATACTGTGATGTTGGACGAAGGACGTGTGCTACCTGAGATGGCCGAGCAAGTGGCACAGGCATCCCCACAGCTCAAGTGGGCCATGGACCGCTACGTTGAGCGGCGATTGAAGGTTAACGGCCGTATCATGCGCGATATCAATATTCTAATGGGTTCGGATATCTAGACGGGCATGCGCGACCCTGGAGTGCAGATTGGTAGCCAGCACACCAAAGGTAAGTCTTACATTATATCAAGTATATGCTAGTTGATAATCCGTCTCAGAAGTCTCCCACTCGCCTCTGCAGCCCCCATCTTCTGGCATGCTGCACGACAATACGCTGCTCGAGGCATCCAATGCTCTATCAGCCGCAACGCCTAACAACGAACTCGATTCAGACAACGCAGGTGATGTAGGGACAGACGATGAAGCTTGTGACGATTTTGATAAGGTCCAGACTGTGTTGGAGAGTGTATCGATGTAAGGCGTTTGCGATATAATAACATTTGCTGTTGTGATCAGTCGGTTCTTGTGCCTGAGATTTAAGAAAACAACTATGACATTATACTAAAAAGAAACAACATTGAAGCGACTAAATATCTGCTTCACCGTCACTACTACCAATGTCGCTGGACTGTATGTCAGGAACAAGTTGGGCAGTTTGATTTACCAACTGGACATGGTTGTCATAGAAGAAGTCGTTTGGCTGCAAGTTTAGGAGCTTTGCACCTGGTTAAATGATGTGGACAATCATCAAATTGAAGCCAAGTTGTATCGCCGTACTTACGGCGAGCAGATAGGGTGGTGGGTATCCCCTCGTGTGTTTCAACAGCTTCATTATATGGTTTATCGCGGATGGTTGAGTAGATGAGGTGCATGCGCTCGATAATGTCCCTGTCAATGACTCCCAGAAAGAGTGTAACGACTTGAAATGAACATTGTGTTGAGCAGCATTAACGTGCAATAGCTTTGTTTACACATACCTCTGGGTCCCAAAGCTGGGCAAAGATCATTTGTTGAGGCCATGAATAACTGCGATGCGGCCGAGGTCCCGGAAAATGCGGCAACGTAGACAAGCGTGGCTTCAATGAAAAATATTGCAGAGTCTTGGAGAGAGATGGGGGTGGGTTAGAAACCACTTGAAGTCGAACTAGAAGTTCTGGGCCGAGAACAAATGCCCTCTCGCTCCCAAAAAGTTCAAGGAGAACTTTGTAGAGCCTGTCCCACCCCTTGGTCAATACTAACGAATCTCGGTCAACAGGGACTAGTATTCAAGAAACAAATAACTCACGAATCTCCTTGAACGACAAACCCAATGCCCTAGTGTAAATCGCCTCTGTCCAAGAATAAACCAAACAGCCACAATGGCCATACGGCGTGCTCAAGATCATTGGGCCGCAGCTCCTATAACTTAGGTGAGCATATGGTACAAACGATACGAGCCATTTGACTTACGGATCTTGCCATATCCCTTGTATTGAGCCAGTATAGACACAGTACAATGGTGGATCGTCTAACTGTGTCGCCTCCTGCGGAAGCAAGGCTTGAACTTCGTCCGTCACGTTTGTACTTTGGAGGGAGCTGTGTTAGATAATAGAAAGCATATAATAATCGTGTAAAAACACACTCACAGCATTACTTTGCAGTCGGAAAAGGAGGGGGAGAAACGACTTCACGATACGTGGGCCTAGCAGCTGCAAGAACTTTGCTGGGCTTGAGCGTGATAATACATGGGGACGCGTGGTGTCAAGAGCTGTGGGGAACCAGGCACATATCGCTGCTAATCTGCAATTGCATTAATCCAAGCGCATATACTCTGCCCGTGACTAAGGAATACTCACGAGAGCGATAGAGAGCACTCACAGGCCAGTGAGCGCACTCCTCGCAGGTACGCTTGGAGAGCTTGTGAGAGTGTCGGGTATGGGACTCGGTATATGAGAGTTGAACTGCTCAGATGCATCCAACATAGTACAAATAGCGAGTGAGCTGTGAGTTGTCGGCTGGCTGAATATCACGCAAATCAATGGTGCAGATCACTGCTCATCTGTGACTGCATGATGTGCGTGCGTGTCCCATCCCATAGCACAGCAGCTATGCAAGCTGCACACAATGAGTATAAGGTGGTTTGAGTGAGTGAATATATGCTATTGGTGTTCTAGAGCCTGTTTAGCTGCCATATGTCTGTGCAGCTACATAACCAATGTTTGCTGTAGCTGGCGACATGACCATATTGAAAGCAATCGCATATATACAAAAAGTCATAGCACTGCTCTATCGAATACTATCTTGTACATACAGAAAGGCTGCTTCACTGCACTATAGTCTTGTGCTTTATCAATACAGCGCACATATTTCAGGCGCAGCGCATAGAATAATAAACAGTTCAAGGAACCGAGGACAGCTGGGGATTCAGACATTCGGAGCACCCGGCTTAGCGTGATTGGACCGCGTTATCGGGTGACTCAGTTGCAAGCTGACGTTGAGAGTGGGGCTATTATCGTGATTTTGGAGGTTCAAAGTCCGCCTACTGACAGACCATGGGGCATGGTTTGTTTGTGTTTTTCAAGCAAACTCCTCGTTAACAGGTGCGCAATGGATTGCGCACATTGCCCTGCTCTCTACCCCCCCCCCCCGGTTCAACTACTGTGAGCACTCTACGAGCTTGTTCTACAACCATACTAATACCGTGCACCGTTAGCGCTACGCAAATGAGTGTCATAGTACTTGGTCCGCCCGAGGATCTGGCAAGTCCTTTGACCGTATTCCTGCTATACTGTATGTTCAAAGGCCCTACCCGTGGTTGCTGGAGGAACTAGTGAGCCATCGCCCGTTGAATGTTTGATTTTTTTTCTTTTGCTGAAACGCGTCTTATCAGCGACAATATCCTGCGCATGAAAAAGGTTTACAAAAATGGCTGTACATTTGCCAAAGTCTACAGTAAGACCGAGGCCGAATGGACCCTCAGTAATCGCAAGTCGTTCAAGATGCTTCGTGAGTCATAGCTACCGCTACTATGTATTACAAGCTAACAATCCGTACAGTTGCGACTTTCAACAGTATCGCAGACTTTCAACAACGGCTCAACGACATATTTGCTGGCCGTGAGGAGGTATTGATTGGCGGCGAGCTCCAGGCAGCGATTTACGACTGAGCAGGTCATACGGCTGTCACGACTTCTCCCTCTCCCTCTCCCTCTCCCTCGTGCTCATTAACCACTGAGATTCTGCATCACTCGCCAACCCCGATGCTATCTCAGACTAACAATGGGTACCCGTATAGTACGACGTCCTACACTCAGGTTCATTCGGCAACACAACCAGCACACAACTTGTCCACGGAGCTCACTTGGCCAAACACCCAGTCACCAACCCCTCTTCTGCGCCATCCACTTACCAAGGGTAGTGTGGTAAGTCGTGTTGCATTCACCTTACCACACCTTCTGACTAGATTATAGGCAAATGTGCTACGTAGGCATAGCGTAGCTGAAGAAGCCAATTGCCGATTTCGCGACCTCCAAGCGTTCAGCAATGGAACCAAGGCCTTTGAGCTAGACGTGGCGTACGAGCTCCAAGCAGCGCTTCAAGCACATAGTAAGTAGACTAAATTTTATACTTGCAACACTTTACTGAGGTTCGTGACAGTCCGCGAGCTTGAGGACAGTGTCTTTGGAAGGGAGGCGGATGTTCCTGGGCCATCAACACCTGCTGGGCACTGGTATTGAATGTATGCTATGTAGAACATCGAAAAAATAGACCCCAGGCTACCCGCAAGTCATAAAACATTGTTGAATGTGTGCGCAAAAATGTTAGATGGTTTTCGGAGTTTCAATCCCACGGTTGAAACCAGTTTCCATGCAAAACAACATAGGGGATGGGCAATTCCCATATATTTTGCGTGCTTTCTGCTCAGCCTTTGATACTCCCCTCTAACCCACTGTCGTATATTGTTCCTATTCTACATGAGCCAGACGAATAGCAAGGCACGCAAGCAACTCCAGAGAGTCGCTCGACGGGACAAGGCCGACAAGGTGAACGCTGCACTCCTCGGGCTCCAGAAGAAGATCGCTGAAATGTTGAAAGCCACGGCCAACGAGCTGGAGTTCAATGTTAAGGAGTTCACTAGAATGTTTATCGCTAATGGCACGATGCACCTTGAAGCCGCGAAGCCAACAGCATGGAATGGGTTGGTGCACGAAAAGTCTAGAGAGTGGGTGGATATGAAAGGTGAGTATCCCGTTCACCCACAAACGTACTTGCGTGCTGATGTTACTTATCTCAGGCACGTACTCTGGTGCGAAGTATATTCAGTACATTGTCGAGTGTATCAAGGACGAGGGTCTGTACGAAAAAATGTCTAAAGAAGATGAAGCTCGCTATGTCGAACGTGCCCAACAGCTGCGGGATTCGAAGATTAGTGTTGGGAACGCTGGTACTGGGACGCAGCGAAAGACACCGGGTAACGCACAAGCTGAACTGGATGCAATGGCTAAACAGGTATGTGTCCTTAATTTATGCGTGTGTGAAAGCTCATCCTTCAACAGTTGTTACATTTGAATAATGTGACCGGTGCCGAATGCATACTCATGGTAGTACGAGGCCACGAGGAGGATGGCCTGAACCCGATATATATTAGTTCACCCAAGGCTCAAAATTACCTCGAGGACCACCTGAAGATTGACTCCGATCATTTTGTCACGTTGTTGGAATGCTCCGTGATTGGGGGAGTGGCCGGTAAGTAGTACAGTAGGGCTATGGGTATACTACACAGAGCTTAATTTAACATTTACAGCGGTCGCCAATCAGCACCGCACCGACACTCAAATCATCAAGAGTCAAGTGCGTGCAGCGCTCCTGGATTCATTGTGTATGTACAAACATAATAAATTTCTGTGTGTTTGTAAATAATACATGCTCTACGTCTAGGTAAAGCGGCTACATCTACAGCCAGCGATGGCTCGGAGCCCATGATTACCGACCCAAGCTTAATTCCGGCCGTCTCCTATTCGGATTATGTCAGCTTTGTTGACCAATACAAGATTGAAGCGTTCAACTGGCCGATGAATGAGGAGAAGGATAAGTTAATTGACCCAAGTAACGTTGGAGGGCATAAGACCCTCCTCACCTACCTTAAGCTCATTCGGAGCGGTGATGCGGGTTTCCGACGCATGACAGAGGCCACCTGGGATGCGTGGAAAGAAGCACATGACCAACGCGAGGTTGTTATTCCAACCAAGCGAGCCCGACCCAAGCGTTCCCACCCAGTCCCCAACGTTGACGAGGAACAGCCTGCCGAGGAACAGCCAGCAAGCAAAAAGGTACGTCCAAGCATGAGGTTTTGTTAGATATAAGCTTATGTTTTGTTAGGCTCGTAAAGCAACCCACCAGACAAAGACCAAACCAAAGAACAAGGCGAAGGTGAAGGCAAAGGTGAAGGTGAAGGCAAAGGACGTTGGGCCAGCATCAGAGCAGGCTACCAAAACAAGCAACTCTGACGCACCAGTCGGCGGGACAGCAGGAGAAGAAGACTACCCTAGCGAGAACAACTTAGGCCCACCCGTGTCACCTCCGCCCCCCTCCACCGTATCTGTCATCCCACAACCAACTGTGAGCAACGCACGTCCAAACTGGACTGACACCACGCCGGCCTCGCCTCCTCTTCCCCAAGAATTGACAATCACGATCAACCGCAGGCCACGCACTCCGCCCACTCCATCTACGGTTTTCAACATCGTCACTATCGCCGACTTTCCTTCTGCATCGTGTTCCAACGCAAGCACACTACGACGGCGCCTTGTCCAACTCTTCCTGGAGTTCTCCACGTGGTAGACGATCCTATCACAACAGCTGGGACCGTACCTTCATTAACCACACTCCAGACTCGATGTCCTCTGGTCAGCCGGCTTCACGTTCGTGTAGCCCAGCTTCGCATTCGAGTAGCCCCGCTTTGCGCTCTAACAACCCAACCAGTCGCATGCGTTCCCTGGATAAGTCTCACTCTTCCACGGCTATCTCACCCCTTGTTCCTTCGCCTGTCGGCATATCCCTCCCCTCTTCATCGTTGGATTACAACCCTAGTGCTCATGACTTCTATAATCTACGGGCCCTACATGCAGCCACTCCACCGCCTTTCAACCTCAGGCCATCGGACAACTGGCTCAGGGCCAGCCAGTCCCCACTTCTTTCTAGCGAGTGGAATTTTGGTGGCCCCCATACCGCCCCGCTGAGGAGCGTGCACAAGCCGTCTAGCTCAACACTAGCGCTGCCACCGTCAGAGTTTGCCTCGCCTGCTGTGTGATCAAGGCCGCCTACGAACCATGTTTCTTTTTGTAATTCTTTCTTTTTGATAATATATGATAACCCCCCCCCTCATCAACTACGGCTAATAAGCCTGGCTTAATGAGTTTGCCCCCATACACTGCGCCAGTGTCATGTATTCAACCTGCCAGTAAATGCAGTCCCCGTGGTGCGCCCACAGAATGTCTCACGTGACCCACCCTCTTGTTTATGATGGTGTTGAGAGCACTTGGCGTTGCCGCACAGCGGCCTCCGTAGGTCTATGAAAATGTATGATACGGAACAGTAAAAACCTATTGCTGTAGTAGAGTTCATACATAACCAAACAAACAAATGTATGATACACAATGAATGTAAAGCTATAATCGGGCGAACAATGATGGTGGAAGAATAGTGGCGGAGTAAATAGTGGAGGCGGGATAAACAAACAGCGGTGGCGGGGCAAACAACAAGGCGGGAACATGTGATACATTGACGATAAGGTACAGCATACACAAGACAGGCGGGACGAGCGCCGGGCTGATAAGACAGTGGCGGGGGGTCTCTGCTGACAAACGGCATCGGGCGGGCGGGATGTAGTGAAGCTCGGGAAGCAGGCACGTGCTTTGCTGACTAGGCGGCACGGCACGTCGGCAAAGGGCCTGAGCGCGCTTAGGGGGTCTTGCAGCTGGGTGGACGGTAGGTGGACGGTAGGTGGGACAGATGCGCGGTTGAACCAGCGGTAAAGCAAACCAGAGGATTTCAAGCCCCCCAGGCTGGGTGGGACTCCGGGTTCTTCCGGGCCTCCCGGGCTTCGGAATCAATGAGGCATAGGTGTAGGATTACTCTTCAGGTAGACCAAGATCTCTAATGTGCTGCAGCACTAGCCGATTGTAATAGTTGTTTAAGCCCCCAGTTCCCAATTACTTGGCAAGTAATTGCCCACAAGCCAGAATCTGCTTGCAACACAAGTACTAATGGATTAGACACAGAATCCCTCTGAAGAGTCAACCAAGATAATTGCTATGATTATCTGAGCAACCTCAGACTGCCAAAATAATTGATTGCGGGTTTGTGGGTCAGCTCTAGGCAAAATAAGCACTGACACCAATGTTCTCCGATCAGTCCGGGAAAGAAATCCTACTAAGGAAACTGATGACGCTGATTCCAGCCGTATCATTACCTAAGCACAGGAACCAGCGGATCAGGTCGAACTCGTCATCTTCCCTGAGAACCAAGCTGTCATGACCTAAATTCGGTCTCTTAGGGGCCCTGCTACTACCCCTCCTTATGTAGTGGCTCTCTCTCTAATGATGTCTGATATGTCTAGTAAATAGTCTGAATTCCAAATAAAGGTACAGGTGGTGGTAACAAGATAAGACGAACTGGGGAACCAGTTCGTACGTGACTCTCTATATACACACGTTGAAGTCAAGTCATTCCAATTTCCGCAGTCCTCCGCCCAGCCAATTACTGGGTACGGCTGAGTCATCCGCCATTCCGCAGCTGTATGTCACGTGTGATGGTCAGAGGTCACGTGTAGTGACTCCAGACTCCATGCGTGGCTCCGGCAGTCCGCAGTTCTAAGTCACGTGTAGTACCGGCGGTTATCATGGCGTTCCTGAGGTGATCACGTGTGTGGGCGACCTAGTCACGTGAGAAACCTCCCAGGTGTTAGCGCGGCTCCGAATCTTATAAGAGCCGCTTTGTAATCCCAGGATCACATGATCAGTTGTGGTCATGTGATCTAACCTCCCAACCTCCTGCATTGCTAGAGAGAGATTACCGGGAGGTCATTACGTTACCCGTGGTTACTGGTCACGTGATGTTACGAGTCACGTGGCAGTGCCAGCTGCCAGCTAGTTACCAAGGGAGAGATTACTT
>WSTG01001219.1:0-10891 GCA_019616325.1 Ceratobasidium sp. 394 | reverse complement strand
ACGGAGGCTCCTATGAATGAGAATCTAGCTACCGTAAGTCAAATCACGGACTTCATGTGATCTTGCTTTCGGAACCCGCGTGCAGAAGCAAGGTCAGTGGCCCGGAGTCGGGCCGCTTCAAGTCTATAAACGCGTGAAGGCACTAGCGTGGCCTCAAGATTTACGTGCACCTTCAGGCCCACCAAAGCGAAGGTCTCCCCCCGGTGGAGTGTTGGAGTGTCGCACTTTTGGCATTTGTGTATTCGACCCTTCTGTTGTTAATCTTACTCTTTGGCTCGGTTTATGCGCTGCAAAATACCTAGTTACATTATTATACATAGATATTAGGACTATATGACATAGGTAGCCTAAGCAACCTGGCTAGGATCAAAGCAATATTTCCAGTTCTCTCCTAGCTTGGCATCATACAAGTCGAGGCTTGTCATGCCTAGATGGCAGATGATAGCTTTGTTCCGGGGACGTAGAAGCGTGTCACGGAAATCGGGAGGAACCCAAACGAGTCGATCCTGGTTAGCGTTAATTATCCATCCTTCCTTATTTAAAGCCCAGTCATCCGATATTGGTGTGACTATAGAATACAGATACAGGGAGCAGCCCCACCGTTTGGAGTGGTCACGTTAGCAAGCTCAAAGGGGCGAGGAAATTTGCGGAACGCACCTGTAGTAGTATTAAGGTCCAATGCAGTTTCCAAGGTACGGGTGCGGCCGGCGGGGGGAACACGAGTGGGATCGGGAGGGTGAACACCCAAAACTGGTCCTGGGGAAGCTACGACCAGGGGTCCCACTGACCGTGTAAGGTCTGCATCCCAGATTCGGATGGTCTTGTCAGCAGAGGCAGAAACGATGTATGCCCCATCAGGAGAGTATGTAACGGAGTTGACGCTCCCTGTATGACCGGTAAGTGGCTGAAGTACAGATTGCCCAGTTTGTGCATCCCAGATGCAAATGGTGTGATCTGAAGAACCGGATACAATGTATGCGCCGTTGGGTGAGTACGCAAGAGAGTTGATGTTCCCTGAGTGACCAGTAAGTGGGTGGAGTACTGGCTCCCCACTGTGGGCATCCCAGATGTGAATGGCGTGGTAAAGAGCGGATGCAATATATGCGCCATTGGGTGAGCCTACAACTGGGCAGCCCGGCGATGCATAAGCTGTAAGTGGCTTGCTTATGGGCTGCCTGGTGTGTGCATCCCAGATGGTGACGCCCGCCCAGTGGTTCGATGTCATAATGTACGCACAATCAGATGAGCACGCGACCAGGGACTCCATCTCTGCGTAATCTTGAGTTGGCTGGCCTGCAAGCTGCCTAGTGTGTACATCCCAGATGCGGATGGTCTTGTCCGAAGAGTACGACCTAATCTGAGCACCGCTAGGTGAGAACGTGGCCGAATAAACTGAATCCGTGTGACCCTCGAGTGGCTGACCTACAGGATCCCCAGTGAGTGCGTCCCAGATGCGGATGGTCTTGTCAACGGAGCTAGACACAACGTATTTCCCATCAGGTGAGTACGCAACGGAGTTGATACCCCCTGCGTGACCTGTGAGAGGCTGGAGTACGGGCCGCCCAGTGTGTGCGTCCCAGATGCGGATGGTCTTGTCCGAGGAGCCAGACGCAATGCATTCGCCATCAGGAGAGTACGCAACTGACGAGACTGAATCCACGTGACCCTCATATGTCTGGCTGATGGTTTGTGCGGCGTGCGTATCCCAGATGCGGATGCTATCCCCAGAGCAAGATAAAACGAATGCGCCGTCCGGTGAGTACACAACCGAGCTGACACCATCCTTGTGGCCCTTGAGCGGCTGGCACACAGGCTGCCTAATACGCGCATCCCAGATACGAACGGTCTTGTCTTGAGAGCCAGACACAACGTACGCGCCATCGGGTGAGTACGCAACCGATCTGACTAAACTAGTGTGGCCCTCGAGTGGCTGGCCGATAAACTGCCCAGTGTGCGTGTTCCATATCCGGATGGTCTTATCAACAGAGCCAGACGCAATATATGCTCCATCGGGTGAATAGGCAACTGACAGAACCGCGCGTGTGTGACCTTCGAGCTGCTGATGTACGGCCTGCCCAGTGCGTGCATCCCATATCCGGATAGCGGTGCCCTTAGAATCGGACATAATATACGCGCTATCGGGTGAATATACAACTGAGCTAGCCGAATTTGAGTGTCCCATCAGTGCTTGGCACACGGGCTGCCCAGTGTGGGCGTCCCAGATCCGGAGAGTCCCGTCCCAAGAGCCAGACACGAGGTGTGCGCCGCTGGGTGAGTAAGCAACTGACGTGACATCACTAGTGTGGGATTGAAGCGGTCGAGGTGCGGGCTGCCCAGTGTGGGCGTCCCAGATGCGGATCGTGCCGTCTCGGGAACCAGACGCAATGTATGCGCCGTTGGGAGAGTATGCGACCGACCAAACCTGGCCGGTATGACCGCTGAGTGGTTCACCAACAGGCTGCCCGGTGTGTGCGTCCATGATCCGGGCTTCGCTGCCAATACAAACAACGATATGTGCACCGTCGGGCGAGTAAACCGCACGGAATACGCGACTGGCGCCAGTAAAGGGTGTCTGTGCTATTGCGGTTCGCGACATCTCCCCATTACTCGACACCTTCACGAGGCCCATCATCCTCGGCATGTAGTGTGTTGAGACAGGTCTGTCCTTCTGCCAAAGTGCAAGCATAGAAACATAGATGTGAGGTGTGCTATCGGACAGAGGGCTCCACAAGAACGCTATCACGAAGCTTCGAGCATCTTGAGCCAGGAGTCGGAGGTTGTCTGAGTGTTCGATCCCCTGTAGAATCATTAGCTGCGTTATAAAACATGTCTTAACTGCCGCTTACTCTCAGCCACACGCTCAATCTCCGCAGCTGCTCAGCTCCGTCCCGCATATAACGGGTCAGGTTGAGTATCTCCATCCAAACTAACAGCCGGGTTGTCAGGAAGTCGCGCAAGGCGTTCAGCACCGTTGAGTCAGCATCCAGAGCTAACTCCAGATATGTTGCCCACTGTCGACAAGCATGCAGCAGCTCTTTCGAAATCGCCTCGTTGATTCTCTCGTCTATGTCTGGTACCTCGCGATCCCGTAGGTACGACGACTCGAGATGACAGATGTTAAACGGGGGGCTAGGCCACCTAATAAGGTCGAAGCATGACAATGCAAGTCGGGTGTAGCGCTGCTGGATATAGTCGTAGACTCTGGCGGAACGCCGTCGATCGAGCATGTGGCTTGGGAGCGATGGGTGTAGAGCCACCACAATGTTGGTCGTATCAGACACTTGCAACACGGGCCAAAGCGAAGGGAAGGTATGCTGTGACAGGTCAATTGGATCGACTCCCAGTAAGTCGGCTATCTGATCTACCATTAGAGGTTCATGCGTGTAGGCCACAGCACGGAGCACTAGCATTATCTGGTCTTTTCTGCGAGTCTCCGAAGCGCTATCATCCAGTATCCCGTGGAGAATGGTAGTGTACCACAGATCTATTTCCGGGAGGGTCAAGGTATCCAGCAATTGTTTCAGTCGATCAACCCCCCCAGGGATGCTACCATGCCTGATATAACCTGCGAGCATATCCGCGTATAGGAATAGTGCCCCCGACTGCTGGACGAGGCTGTCGAGATTGGTGGTAGATAAGTTGAGGTGCTCCTGCTCGACCATCATATATGTCCTGATATCCTTTTGTACGGTCAAACGATCGACCTCGTCGAGGCGCAACTCCCATACATGTTGCATGTGTTGTTCGCTTCCCATGCGATCCGCTATCGTTCGGCTCAGACGACTGGCAACGAAAAACTTGACGGGCAGGTTGGGTGCATGCATGAGCAATGCATCTACGAGCTGGTCTACTTCGTCGATGTTCTCGCATTCATCGAGCGCGTCGATCACGATGACCATATTGGTGGGGAAGGTGTGTTTGACTTTGTGTAGAGGTGTGATTACGAGTATCTCGAGTTGTTTAGAGAACGGCAGCTCGTGTGATTTCGGGTTCTGCTCGAGGACGGTGGACATTGCGGACTGAAACGGGCGAGATTTAAGTGCGAGCTGATGAAGGATGCTCGGCAGTATACGTCTCGCGTCTCGACATGTTGGCAGCCCTCGAGAACAGAAGAAGCTGGCAGCTAGTTTCCCGGTGCTCTCGAGTTGCTTGCATAGGCTGTACGCGATTGTCGTCTTGCCTGTCCCAGCCATTCCGTTCAGCCAGCATATCTTTTGATCGTGGTTGTAGCGGTGCCAGTCCCGTAACTGTTGCAGAATATCCATTCGTGTGTTCGGGGTACATCCATGTCGGCGCACACGAACCGACTCTGCAGAGTGGTACTCCGCTGGAGGAGACTGGGGCAGTTGGCCAAGGCGAGCACCCTAGGGTACACGATTATTTAGCAGTGACCAACTAAATCTCGTTTGCCACTTACGAACGCTTCTTCGTCTTCAATCTTCCATATATTTTTGCTTTCGTTTAGCTATCTCGATATCAGCACCACATGGATAACATGAACTAGCCCGAGGCTTACCACAAATCGGCCGAGCAGCATTCGGACCCGCCGGTAGCATTCGAGCAGCTGACTCGCATCTACCATAGCTTCTGCAGGTCGTTCCACCCTAGCCCCCTGGTTTTCCTGGAGAAAGGGCTCAATCTCCTTGTCAATCGCACTTTCAATCGTATGTTAGCTCTCTCGTCCATTACACCCATTCAAATATAGCGTACTAGGCAATTTTCATAATTCTATCCCGGGGTATCCATGTGGACGCGCCTCCGTCAAGGTACTCCGAAAACACGCGGAGAAGGTCATTCATATCGGTCCCAAGTTTGCCGTACTCCTCGCGAGTTCCAGCCTGGTTCTGTTTCAACCCCAGGATTGAAGACTCGAGGTGAGTGTCCCCGCTCAGGCTGCTTCGTGAGCGCTCACCTCAAACGTCTCGATGCATCTCGACAGTTTACCAATGGCGGAGGTAAGCGGTCCCAACGTGTCAGCGTGCTCCATCAGCAAACTGGAGCATGCCCTCAGTCCATCCCAGTCGGCATACTTTAGATATTGGTTTGGCCGAATTTCTGTGGCTCTGCGACCAGGGATGTGAAATAACCTGCGCAGAGTTTCTTTGGCGCGGCGCAAACCGCGTTTGAACTTGGCGAGCATGATGGTACGAACACGAGGAACAGTGTAGATGGTTTGGCTATAGTGATGGGTTGCCTCACGGTGTGGTCGGCCTTGGAGGTACCGATCCTGTGTCCCCTTGTAGTCCCAGAGGCGAGGTGCAGGTCGTGTGTTCAACGAGGCAAGGTACCGGGACGTCGGTTACGTAATACGTGTCTATTTCACCTGTCACAACGATTGGTTCGAATTCTCGACACTCATCGCTTTGAAGGTCACGCCTAATGTTTCAAACTTTGGGGTGTTTGCTCCTGCTCTAAACAGTACCCTATGTTCCTACATCCCACACTGCGAACTTGCGCGGATCGAGTCCCCAGATGGTACTCCCCCTAGTCCTTCAATCACTCTTAGCATTCTCTCGCACTACCAGCAAACCTGACTGGTTGTTACTAGCTACCCTAGGCCAAGTATAGCTTAGCAGCTGGAAGACCCACCCATGTTTCAAGCTTGTGGGTTCATCTATTAATGCATTCACATTACACCAGCAAAAGGTCTTGGTACCGTAGGGCAATTGCTCTCACACCGTGGGCAGGTACTCCGGCAAATCACCGGTCCAACGCCATTGATGTAAATCTCCAGCGCCGTCTCAGTTTATAAACCAAGCTCCCAAGCCCATCCCGATCACACCCACGCTTTATACACCATACCCACCAGCCCCGAGTTCGAGATTCTCCAACTCGGTGTCCCCAGCACTCGTTAGTAAGTACCTCAGACTTCGATTGAAAACAATTTGTAGCCGTGTTCGAGCCTGGTCGCGCTTCTGCTGAACAAGCCTTGCTATCCACCCCTGGTGTTCGTCTGGCCCTTTATCAAAAATTCCGCTACTGGAAACAGCCCAGAGCAGTCGCTCCGAGCTTGTGCCGTCTAAGTCGGTGGGGTCTATTCAAACAGCAGCTGCGCGCCTGAATAGCGGCCGCTGTTCATAAGGTATATGCATTGAAAAAATATATGCCCGAGAGTGTAAGAACTGATATCCCAGTTGGGACATACGTACCTTGCTCCAAGTGGGCACGATGAACTGGAATGCAACTTTGTACATGTCCATGAATGTCCGATGTAGAGCACCCGAATTGTTCCATGTTTGCCGTGCTGTGGGACGGAGGCCAGGCACGGCGCTGGTGCCTCCGGAAGAACCGCATCGGCCCGAACGTTCAACGCCAAGCCATTGTGTGCCGGAAGACCCTGATGATTGATGTGCAGGGTTCAATCATTTTAAATACTTCACTGTGGGCACCTCCGAACTCTTGTGTCTCCCCCAGCCTCCCGTCTGTTTTTTTTGTCGCTCCTTTGCATAGTCACTCTTTTCCCAATATGCGATTCTTCTCTAAGCTCTGGCTCGCTGCCGCTGCCGCGACCTCGCTCCTCGGCGCACTCGCAGCGCCCACAAATATCACCTTAGGGAGGCGCGCTCCCGCAGAGGTCATCACCAAGTGCACCAAGCCCAACACGGTTGCGCTGACGTAGGTCGGAGTGTGTACGACTAGGAGATTAATAGCTAACGCGGTTGTGCAAGTTTCGACGATGGTCCATACTGGTATGTCTACGATATTTCCAAAGCTCTAGTTGCTGCTGGCGCCAAGGGGTGAGCCATTTCGGCCATCTAACTTGGCTTGGTTGAATAACAATTTTTTTTGGCAGAACATTCTTCTTCAACGGGAACAACTGTGAGATTTTTGCGCTCAAAATGGGGGCACGGTTCTGATCTACGGTCCCTTAGTCGGCTGCATCTACGATGCTGACAACGCCAAGTACGTTCTTGCCCCCTCATCGAGGTTGTTCCTAAATAATCCCTACGCAGACGCGTCAAGTACGCCTATGACAAGGGTCACCAGGTTCGAACCCTCACCCATCACGTCAAACCCCAACGATTCTAACTGTTCCTTCAGATCGCGTCCCATACCTGGGGTCACAAGGACCTAAGCACAGTAGGCTATCGTTATACCTGTTTCCATTCCTGTCAAACTTATATCCCTAATTTTTTCTAGCTCACCTGGGACCAGGTCCACGATGAAATGTGGTGCGTTGAACGTGAGCTCCCCCGGCACTTGACGTGTTTATGACTGTTTTGACGTCTGTCTCCAGAGGCGTTCCAAAAGATTGTTGGCGTTACCCCGGCATTTATGCGTCCCCCATTTGGAAATTACAACGGTAAGTCGCGCGCCGGCATCCGAATAAATATATGCTTATAGAGTTTCTGTAGATAACGTGAGGGTATGTCGATTTCGACCCAAGCAAGCTGGTCCTATATTAAATCTGTGTTTTCACTAGAACGCTGCCGCTGTTCGTGGTCAGAAGCTGTGAGTCTTGCCTTGCCACCAGCTATACCAGTTTCTTACTCGCGTTTGGTTGCAGCGTGAACTGGGATTTTGATAGCGGGGACTCAGTTGGTTAGTCCCACCCTGTCACATGGGGTCGTTTCAGCCGTTTACCCAGTTCCTTTTCAGGTGCCACCCCTGCCCAGTCCAAGAAGTCGTACGACCAGATCATCGCCAAGCATCCATCCACGATCCTCGCGCTCAACCACGAGACCTACGGTATGTTTTATCGCTTCTTTCGTTATACCCCGCTCATCCCGATCCCGTAGAGCGCACTGCACACGAAGTCATCCCCTATGTTATCCCAAAGCTTCAAGCCGCTGGATACAAGCTTGTGACAGTTGCCGAGTGCCTTGGTTTGCCGGCGTACCAGTCTGTTGGCCAGCCCAGCCCGCGTGATGTACGTCTCCATTACTCCTCTACTGCGATAGGAAATACTGACTTTGCTTGGACGTTACAGAGCTCGTGGAAATGCTAAGCAGCTCTCGGGCGTTATTTGTATCGGACGCTTTACTAGTTTTTGTTGTAATCCGGGCATCTGCCTACTACACTCTTTTTTACGTTCTTTTTTGTTGCTCGTTTCGGGTGTTAATGGACGTTGAGACTATCTTGTGTCAGGTTGATGCTGGCAATGTGGGCCACATTTAATAGTCAAGTTAGGGCGAAAGTTCAATACTGCGCATTTCTCAGTCGATTGAAAGGTATAATAAGCTCATGCTGTTGAAAGCTGGGAAACTCAACCAAAGCACGATACAAATATTATCTACACCGTCCATAAAGCACGGCTACCTTATTTAACCAGCAAACCTTCCTAGTCAAAGCAAGACCCCCAATCCTCTCCCAGTTTAGCGTCTTTGAAATCAAGACTCAGTGTACCTCCGCGAGAAATAACAATCTTGTTTCGGGGGCGCAGAAGACCGCGCCGCAAGTAAGGGGGAACCCATAGGAGTCTGTTTCTGTTAGGGCTAAGCACCCATCCGTATTCGTCCATGGTCCAATCATTGGGTGTATTTGTGGCTATGAAAGGTCGGGGTGGCAAGGAGGGTGGATGCGATTTTGTCAGAGGACATGTTAGTGAGACGGTGTGGGGAAATGGCGTAATCTACACACCTTTGAGATGGGATTCATGATCGTTAGCGTCATCGGCTGGCGTTGTCGAGCTGGCGGGAGCGTCATGTTCGGTGCTGTTAGGCGAGACGGCGGGATCGGGAGAGTGAGCCGGCGGCGGCCCCGACTCTGCGTAGTTCGCGGTGTGTGGTAGGTTCAATGAAGTGGGATGTGCAACATAGGTGCGGATGGTGTGGTCGCGAGAGCCAGATACAATACATTCACCATCAGGGGAGTATGCGACTGAGTAGACAAAACTTGTATGGCCTTTGAGTGGCAGACCAACCAGCTTTCTGGTGCGTGCATCCCAGATACGGATAGTATTATCGTAAGAGCCTGACGCAATGTATGCGCCATTAGGGGAGTATACAACCGACCGAACCGCGTCCGTGTGGCCTTTTAGCGGCTGGCCAACAAGTTGTCGTTTGTGTGCGTCCCAGATTCGGATGGTCTTGTCAAGAGAAGCAGACGCGATATATGCACCGTCAGGGGAGTAGGCGACTGACCAGACTTCGTTTGTGTGGCCGCTGAGTGGCTCACCAACCTGCTGTCCAGCGTGCGCGTCCCATATTCGGATGGTATTATCACCAGAGCCAGACGCGATGTACGCACTATCAGGGGAGTAGGCGACCGAGACGACGTCTGTGTGACATTTGAGTGGCTGACCAACTAGCTCCCCGGTGCGTGCGTTCCAGATGCGGATGGTACCATCGTCAGAGCCAGACGCGATGTATGCGCCATCTGGAGAGTATGCAACCGACCAAACCGAACCTGTGTGACCCTCGAGTGGATGGCGGACGAGCTGCCGGGTGTGTGCATCCCAGATGCAGATGGTCTTGTCTGAGGACCCAGAGGCAATATATGCGCTATCAGGGGAGTACACGACTGAGAGGACCGTGTCTGTATGACCTTCAAGTGGCTGACCGGCCAGCTCCCCAGTGGATGCGTGCCAAATGCGGATAGTCCGGTCAACAGAGCCCGAAACAAAATATGAGCCATCAGGTGAGTGCGCAACGGAACGAACCCAATTTTTGTGACCTTCCTGCGGTTGACCAACAAGCCACCCAGTTCGTGTATCCCAGATTCGGATGGTGTTGTTGAAAGAGGTGATCATGATGTATGTGCCGTTGGGGGAATACGCAATCGACCGGGTGGAATGACCTTCGAGTGACTGAACCACAAGCTGCCTAGCGTGTGTGTCCCAGACACAGATAGTATTATCCACAGAAGCAGACACGATGTATGCGCCGTTGGGCGAGTACGCAACCGAGCGAACCGAATCTGTATGGCCCTCGAGTGGGTGGCCGACGATCTGCCCAGTGTATGCATCCCAGATACGGATGGTCTCGTCTCGAGAACCAGAGACGATATATGAACCATTGGGGGAGTATGCAACCGACCGCACTGACTCTGTGTGACCTTCGAGTGGTTGACCAACAGGTTGCTGGGTATGTGCGTCCCAGATGCGGATGGTCTTGTCCCGGGAGGCCGACGTGACGAATGCACCGTCGGGGGAGTATACAACCGAAACGACTGAGCCTGAATGGCCGGCGAGAGGCTGACCAACTAACTGTTGGGTGTATGCGTCCCAGATGCAGATAGTGTTGTCATCACTGCCGGATGCGATGTATGCACCATCGGGTGAGTACGAAATCGAGCTGACAAGGTTTCTATGAGCTTTGAGTGGCCGACCAACGAGCTCCCCGGTGCGTACATCCCAGATGTGGATGTTGTGGTCAGAAGAGCCTAACGCAACATATGCGCCATCAGGAGAATACGCAATCGATTTGACTGAGTGTGAATGACGCATGGTTTGACCGAAGAGCTTGCCGGTGTGGATGTCCCAGACGTGGATCGTGTTGTCATCAGAAGCATATGCGATGTGTGCGCTATCTGGAGAGAACGTTGCACGACTGACTTTGCCATCGCAAGTAAGAATATCCACATCTACAGGGTATCCCCATTTTCTTCCGCTCCCTATCGCATTAACAAAACCTGACATCCTTGGCATGTAGTGTGTCGCGACGGGCCTATCTTCTGGCCAGAGCGGAAGCATCGAGACATAGATATGAGGTGTGTAGTCGGATGCGGGACTCCACGAAAATTCTGCTACGAATCTCAGGGCATCTTCAGCGAGATGTCGGACGTTGGATGGACATTCGACCTCCTATGAAACAGTTAGTTAATCCATGGATTAGGGGATTTCAGTCATGTACCTCTAACCAGAATTTTAGTCGACGCAGCTGCTCGCCTCCTTTTCGTATGTAGCGCCCCAAGTTCAGCACCTCCATCCATAGAAGGAGTCGCGTAGTCA
>WSTG01001218.1:0-10626 GCA_019616325.1 Ceratobasidium sp. 394 | reverse complement strand
GTTCTGGAAGCGCTGACGCGGCCTATTTCACATCGTATATCCAATAATGTGCTTCTCGAGGCTATGTAGCGCTAACGCGTCTGTGGTGACTCGTTTGTTTTCTCGTGGCTTGTATATGTATATAAGTCGGGTTGAGTTCGAAGAGGTTTCCTCAAGAACTCGACCTCTTGGTCAATCTACTTTAGTTCTCATCCACTCTCAAAGTGTTTCGTTGCGTGAGGGCTTGACACTAGGTCGAGTTCTTTGCGTTGTCATCAGGTAGCGTCTTGTCGCCACCCCTTGCCTTCTCCGCGTCGCCATCGGCGAGCCACTAGCTAACTCCACCCTTGCCTTCCACAAATCCATCTCCACCCTTCCTCGCAGTAAGAGTAACCCTCTGCCCTATCCACTCACTGCCACATAAATTGTCTACTGTTCGTCAGAGTGCTCAAGGGTTTGTCCTCGGCAGCTTGCAGTAGTGCATTAGTGTGGTACATCGGAACAAGCACCGGGTACTCCACTCGTTTTTGTCGCCAAACGGGGGGCTTGCCAGTGGCCTGTGTAGTAGCTAGGCAACTTAGGTCTTTTTCCTTTCTTGTCGGTGTGGGATACACCGTTTTCCCTTTCTCTTGCGCTTAGGTCGTGGCTCACCTGGAAGAGCGCTCTATCACCCTGGACCTAGTCCATTCCCTCGTCACTCTAGCCTTATCCATATATCGGTTCCTGGTCTTGTCCTTGAACCCTACATACATCGCCACCCTCCAAGGCGAACTGTCATATTACCAAAACCTCGCAGAGGTCACCTCCATCGAATTACAGCTCCTTCTCAAGTGGCAACAAGAAGCTCTGGAGACATTCGAACGCGATCAAAGCCTTATTATCACCCTCGAACAACGTCTCCAAAAGTAACGTTTCTGTTACTCATACTTCAACTACTTCTCCTCATTGTTTATAGTGCCAGCAGATTGTCGTCACTCGCGTCTTTCGACGTCGCTTGATTATACACCCCCACCTTGCGACTGAGCCAGCAAAATCTTTTGGGAACACTACGGTTCCTTCAAAAAATCCAGTCAACTTGGGGAATTACCTTGATTTTACGACGTTGACCTGAGTTGGGCAAACTTCATCGATCACATCGATCGGCCACGACATAGCAAAGTCCAGACCATACTATACTATGGTGACCACCGAGGCTTGCGCCGCTATTTCCTAAACGAAAACCACATTATCCGACCTTATCGACTACGTTCAGGACGAAATGGAGTCGGCCTATGATCCAGATCGCACCGCTCAAGCCTGGGGAGGAGGAATTTCTTGTCCCACCTCTGTTGCCTCATATGTTTCAGATGTTTCTCATCACTCCTATACTATCCCTGACCCAGACGCTCAGTCCGGTCCTATGTTAAACGACCCTTATGATCCCTCCCAAAATGTATCCCCCGCTGATATATGTTCTTTGATACGTGCCTGTCAGACCGAAACCAATGGATGTCTAGACAAAATTGAAAGGGAAGTGAGCGACATCAGCAAGTGGCTAAGGCGTCTAAATAGGGAAGTGGCCATGAAGGAAGACGTCAACAACCTCAAAACACAGGTCGATAATCTGGGCGCTTATGCACAAGCTACATATAAAGACACTCAAAGTCTCATAAGTGCTATAGGAAAAATTGAGTCTATACTCACAACGTTGAGCACCCCTTCTGCCTCTCCACAACAATCAGCTCCCATCCCCGCTCACTCCTCTAAAACCAAAACCACAATGCCATCCACCATCTCGGTCAAGACAGCTAAGCCTGATAAGTTCGACAGCACCAAAAAGGACAAGGCCACTGATTTCCGTGTCGCTTGCACCCAACATCTGTGGTCTACCTATCCAAACGCTTCGGAGGACCAACAAGTTATGTTTGTCACTTCGTATTTGGAGGGTATTGCGCACGACTGGCTACGCCCTCACTTAGAATTGGACCTTGATACCCCAGTGGCTTGGCTGCACAATATTGATTCATTCTGGGGGGAGTTCAACAAACGCTTTGGGGAAGTCAACAAAAAAGAAACGTACAGAGGAAAACTACACAAGTTGTCCCAAACCAAATTGGTACAAGACTACCTACGAGACTTCCAGACTTTTTCAGGTCCCTTGCGTTATGACGATACGGTACTACGAGACATGTTCTATGTTGGCCTCAAGGACGAAATCAAGTCAGCTATGGTTGCTCAACTATTTGACTACGATGCAACCACTACTACTTTTGCACATGTTACTAATCGTGCATTAGAAATCGACCAACGCTTGGAGGCCTTCAAGCCTTGTACCTCCACGTCGTCTAGCTCCAAGCCAGCCATTCCTTCTGCTGCCAACTCCACCACCGTCCGTTTCGCTGTCAGCAACTATGTCTACATGACTAACACAGACGGTCATGCGGTAAAAGGACAGATCAAGTCGATCAAGAAGGACGCGCAAGGACGTGCCAAACCTATGGTATTGTGGAATGGACAAAAGGACCAAGTTTCTGTACCATTCTCTGCCCTAAAAAAGGATTACAATCTGACCAAGGCGCCACCCACATTCATACCCATCGCTCCCCCATCGTCACGCACCACCACTACCACAACCAAGACCACTTCGGGACCGGTACCGATGGACTTAGATTCGGCCAACCGTTCACATCCCCCGTTCTCTTGTCATAATTGTGGTGGAAAAGGTCACATGGCTAGAGAGTGTCCTTCTAAGGGGTTGTCGGGCCATGAGGCTAAAATCGAAGACATCGTGTCGGAAGAAGATGAGTCGGGAAAAGAAGACACCTGAATCGTACCAGGGGGACGGTTTTGGGCGCGTTATTGAACAATTGTGCTCGCGATAATGTATTGGAGTGTATGTCTTTGTCCAATGAAAAACAACCATATTTATTCTTCAAAGCCGAGCCAGTCGCCTCTACCCCTACAAAAACATCCGCCTACAACTCCAAACCTTTCCAAGGATGGGCTATGGTGGATTCTGGTGCTTCGTCAGTATTTATCCATGCAAACTTAGTAAAGGAGTATCGTCTCCCTATTTTCCCCCTAAAAACACCAAAAAAGTTACGTGTCATTGATGGCAGGGAGATTTCTTCAGGCCAAGTTACCCATAGCTGCCGTTTCAAAATGGAAATTTTCGCCCATTCCGAGGAAGTAGAAGCCTACGTTGTTGAAGCGGGAAAACATGATTTAGTGTTGGGAATGTCCTGGCTCAAAAAACACGATCCTCTGATTGGCTGGGCCCAACGCACTATAGATTTCCATTCCGACTACTGTGCCAAGAACTGTTTAGGCACCACTACCAAATTTCCCTTCGATGTTAATGAAGGAGAGGAAATTGCGTTAAATGCTATCCTACCCGATAACCTCGTTCCCTTCCAAGATGTATTTGCGGAGGAAGAAACCACTCCCTTGCCACCACATCGCCCATACGACATTGCCATTGACCTTAAACCCAAAGCCATACCTCGTCATGGTCCCCTCTATAGCATTGGTATCAAGGAAGATGAAGAACTACGCAAAACACTGGATCGCCAATTGGAAAATGGCCTGATTCGACCATCAAAGTCTCCCATGGCCTCACCTGTTATATTCATTAAAAAGAAGAATGGGAAACTAAGAATGGTCATCGACTATCGGCGTTTGAATGATATGACGATCAAGAACGTCTATCCACTACCCAAGACGTCGGATCTGATTGAGAAATTATGAGGAGCTACCATCTTCACTAAGCTGGACCTGAAATGGGGCTACAACTTAGTCCGAGTCAAGGAAGGTGACGAGTGGAAAACAGCCTTCAAGACAAAATATGGGTTGTTCAAATACCTCGTCATGCCCTTTGGCCTTATGAATGCCCCTGCCACTTTCCAACATTTTATGAACGATGTATTCCGAGACCTTTTGGATGTCTATGTCATTGTGTAGTTGGACGACATCCTTATTTTTTCGAAAACCAAGGAGGACCACGACGCCCACGTAGCTGAAGTCTTACGACACCTAAGGGTGAACCGTCTGTATTGCAACCTTGAAAAATGCTTTTTCTATGTTACAGAAATTGACTACCTGGGACTTATGGTCTCTCCCAAAGGTATCAAGGTGGATCAAGAAAAGGTCACCAAGGCCGTTGATTGGAAGGCCCCATGCAACGTTACGGGCGTACAAGAATTTTTGGGGTTTGTTAACTTCTACCGTCGTTTTATCCCCAATTATTCAGCTAAGGCTGCTCTGTTGTTTCACCTACTCAAGAAGGACACGGTGTGGTCCTGGGAAGAAAAGGAACAACAGTCATTCAACGAACTGAAGTCGGCCCTGGTGTCTGCGCCGTTGCTGGTGCAACCAGACCCTTCCAAACAGTTTTTTGTGGAATGCAATGCTTCGAACTATGCGACGGGTGCGGTGCTGTCCCAAAAGGACGATAAGGGACAATTACACCCTGTCGCCTATCTATCCAAGTCTATGACACCGGCTGAGAGGAACTACGATATCTACAACAAGGAACTCTTGGCGATCATCAAAGAGTTTAAGGAATGGCGTCACCTGCTAGAGGGAACGGAGTTGCCGGTACAAGTGCTGTCTGACCACAAGAATCTCGAGACTTTTAAGTCATCCAAGCAGCTAAACAGTCGCCAGGTGCGCTGGGCAGGTTTTTTATCGGATTTCCATTTCCAGATCCTTTACAGACCAGGGAACCAGAATCATCGGGCAGACATTTTGTCTCGGAAGGAGGAGCTCCGGCCGGAAGGGGGGGGTGAGGCCCGGTCTCTCCTCGACCCTGGCCTTTTCGTTGCAGCCATTTCCACGGACGATGACATTGACAGTAGGATCAGGGACGCGGTATTGGAGGACGAGCGCTTGGCCAAGGTCATACAGGCTCTCAAGGATAATGAGTCAGTAAAGGACTGGACGTGGGATAACGGGTTGTTACGCTTCAGGGGAAGGATATTCGTACCCAGAGATCAATCCATTCGAAAGGACATCTTGGAGTCGCGACATGCAAAACTCGCTGCCAAAAACCTCGGCCCTTATGAAGTCTTGCAAAAATTAGGCACTCACGCTTTTGAACTACGACTCCCTCATACCATGAAAGTACACCCTGTATTCCACGTCTCCCTTTTACGCCTCAAAAAAGAAGACCCTTTCGCTCGTGAACCCTCTCCTCTTCCTCCTATCATCACTCCCGAAGGAGAAGAAGAATTTGAAGTTGAAGAAGTTCTCAATTCACGTAAACGGTATGGCGTCGTACAGTACTTAGTCAAGTGGTTGGGATATGGGCCAGAGGATAACACCTGGGAACTGTACAAACATCTGGATAACGCCCCGGAGAAACTGGCCGATTTCCATCGTCTCCATCCCCGTGCAGCAATGGACAGGAGGGCCTAGAGGGGGAGTAGTGTCACGTGCTGACATGCTTTTCTCTATATTTAATATCTTTTCTTTTCTCCGTTTCCTTTTTGGTGTTATCTATGTCATGTGACTCATGGAACATTCTGGAAGCGCTGACGCGGCCTATTTCACATCGTATATCCAATAATGTGCTTCTCGAGGCTATGTAGCGCTAACGCGTCTGTGGTGACTCGTTTGTTTTCTCATGGCTCGTATATGTATATAAGTCGGGTTGAGTTCGAAGAGGTTTCCTCAAGAACTCGACCTCTTGGTCAATCTACTTTAGTTCTCATCCACTCTCAAAGTGTTTCGTTGCGTGAGGGCTTGACACGGGCCAGTTCTCTTACAAAATCGCTGGCAAGTCGACAAAGACATCTCCATGCACAAATTGGCCTGTGCAGTGTGAACTATGCAGCCCGGATGCCCCTTGTGTCTGGTTCTACAACATGAAAACTCATTTAAACCAAGTGCATCCTACTGTGTCCCTAGATCAACGGCACTCGTCCTGGGAGATTCCACAGGCCGAAGTTGAGCGAATGGAGGTCAAATGGTCAAGCCGCCACCCCAAACGACGATCAAACAAACAGGCAGGAAAAATTGAAATCTCCGACGCACATATGTCAGACCCAACTTCGCAGTAAGCCGCTGATCATGTTGTAATATGTTCGGCGAGCAATCTCAACCCTAACTTACGAGTTTAGATCAACGGGTGTATCATCCATCGACTCAGCCGTCCCCGTTCAAACCGACACCGCTTCAAATGCACACTCGGAAAATGACCTCATCAGGCGACAGCAAGAGGACACTGAGTCAATGGAAACGTGCCTATGCGGTATTCGAGTAAGCGAACCTCAAAACAACGAGGTCCTCCGAGCTTTAATACGGTGTGACAAGACTGAATGCCAGGCGCGATGGGTATGTGATTCTTAATGCCCACCCGAAGCTTTCTGATATGCTTTATCATATAAGTTTCATCTCGGATGCGTTGGTCTATCCGAGGCCCCAGAGACGTGGGATTGCGGCCAACATCTTCAAGTCCAAGGTCCTTCCAAACGTCGGAAAACGAAGTAGCACCTGCCCTTTTCCCTACTGCATTTGTTATTTAGCTCCTATCACGTAGGCAGCATCACTTGTATGCCTCATGCTAGGAGGATTTCTTGCTCACATTTTACATTAGACTTGAATCGAGCTTTAGTTAACACGCATACATGCACAATAGCGGGACTAGAATGAGCACGCAATAGATATAAATGAATTCAAAAATCAAGAACTTGATGACATGTTATCTTGTGGAGACTGTAACCGGATGTGGGTTATCGATAACGGCGCTTTCCTTTTTTGTGTGTGCGAGTGGTCTTTCTGTTTTTTCAACATCGGTCCATTATTTTTTTTTCCGCACCCCCTTGCTCGGGTCGATAATTTTTTTCTCGTACCCCCTTGCACTGGATGTTTGTGTCGCGATCAATTTGTGGCGGGGATGTTTACCTCTGTTGTCGCGCCAGTTAAGCGCCCTCGAGTCCTACCATAAACACGTCCGCCACCTTCTTGACAATCGAGTACCACCTCCTGTGTGCAGCCAGTTGAACACGTGGTAGTGCAGTTTCATAACCCATTTAATCGACCGGAACGATGTCTAGTCCGGTTTACTGGAGGCCAAAAGAATTCTTTTATCCTCTCGGGAATACCCCAGCGGTCTCTCTCACTCGCGATCTATCTGCGGCGCAGCCAGCCGATATTCTACTGCTTGGATGCGGTGATCCGCGTCATATACTTTACACGTGTTACGCAGACGTCGTAGTTCCCTCAGGTACGTAAGACCAACTCGGGTCCATTGAACGCTTGCTTACACCCGACATTTTTAAGCCGATGCACGGAAAATGAACATGACCTGTTGCGACAAGGAGCCTGCTGTACTGGGTGAGCGTTGAATTTGGCTTCGCGTCCGTTTTTAATCAAGTCGGATTGCAGCCCGAAACATTCTCTTATTCACTCTGCTTGAGGACGCTACACCTATTGATACTATCTGGGACATATTCTATCACTTCAAGATCAACGAACAATCACTGGACGTTCTTGTGGGCCAGAGCGAGTTGCTTTGCGGATATTCGCGGGACATCGAGACTTGGGGCCGGTCTCCGTATGGATCGTTCCTCGCGTTTTTGGACTCTCGCTCTCTCTCCGAGCTACGCCGTTACTGGAAATACTACGTCGACTTTCGTACCCTTCCCACGAATCGTATCGATAAACTGCGGCTTCAGCACTCCAAAACATTCGATTCTCTGCGGAAAGACTTCACGAATAACCTGAGCCCTAGTCGGTCCGCCGGAATGCAATGCATGGAGGCCGTCGACCCCCTAAACAACCTCTTCCTAGAGTACTGGAAGAACGGAACGACGTCCGCCCTCGCCAGCGATATCAAACATGCGGTGAACCTGAACCCCACATTTGTGTACTCGTCGTCTGGTGAATCATTTGACCCTCACAGCGGGACCTTTCCGGAAGGCTTCCACCTCGCTCCTGCTTTTGCGCCAGTTGCCTACGATCCAACGAATTCGGGCGCATCGGGCTCGAAACCCTCCCCTATGGATGTTTCAAGGCGACAGTTTCGGGCGTGGTGCGACGCTTTTGTGATGTCTCGGAAAGCAGACGCGATGGTGATCCGATTCTACGCGGGCGACGCTCTATCCTTATGTCGCGCACTGGACCTCTACACCCTTTCCGGCTCCACCAATCCCGATCTTCTCATCTCGGAATGGCACGCGACGCGGGTCCATTTAGACCAGCTTTCTACCCACGCACCGCCTGTTGTAACCAAGTTTGACGTCATCGATACTTCCAACCTGGCAAACCACGTCGGCCTCGTTAACATCCTGCTCGCTGCTCGACCACTCTTGAAAGACCGCCCAATCTCCAAATCTGTCCTATATACTGAGGAAATCAAAAGCGATGATGAAATTGCCGCGTATCCATTCCTGGACCGCCTCTGTGCGTCTATTCCCACCGTAGCCACTCTTCTTGGGCTTGCGCCACTCGACTATCTATCCGGCTTTACCACTTCTTCCAATGTCCACGAAATCTTGCACGGTGTATCTCGACGTCTAGAACGGAGGACCTGGGTTGACCCAACCGGTGGAGATTGGCATACCGACCCGAGTCGTGGAGCCGTGGCGTTTGAGGGTGAAGAACTCGTGCGCCTCTTGTTCGACATATACAGCAAGATCCTGGTCAACGGGCAAGACGTTCCTACGTTGATGAATCAGCCTAAGCTTTCTTTGTTCCAGATGAGGCAAAGCTGCCAACACCAGCCGGAGAGCGTAGCTATATTCTTCCAACTCGTCAAGCGCCGAATCCATTTGAAAACTGGTAGTTGGGATACCGTTGTGAAGAACTTCCTCGAGGTCGTGGACAATAACCCACTAGGCCGGGCACTCGAGCCAGAAAGATTCCAGGAACTCTGCCTTCAGCTACACTTGCATGGGATCTACACCGCCGACTCGCTCAAGCCCGATTGGCGTGCTCGATTCCAGGGACCACTTGCCGACGTCTTCAAGGACTGGCAGAATATCCCACCTGTACTCTGTGTTGTGCTGACGGTCCCTGGGAAGCGAGTCCGAAGCATATTGGGCAAGGACGCAAGTCCATCAAGTGCGCTCACGCTACAGGGTACTCTCAGGGCCGGTGGTACTCTTGGTCACGCGTCTTCGTCGATTCGTTGCACCTGGAGTACCTGTTCCGCTGATTCAGGCCCTGGAAGGATGGTATTGGTCGAAGATCCTCGAGGTGCCGACGGCGAATCTAACCTGGTCGTCTCATTCTGGGTCCCATCTCACCTCTTGGCGTACAAGACCAAGACCGTTGGATTTGGTTTAATATCCTCACCAGATGCGATCGGTACATTCTCGAGAAAGCTGCCCGAGACGATGGAGATCTTCAATACCAGACTAGACGACAGAGAACATGTTAAAATCCTGTCATACCGACCCGTCCTGGTTTTGGAGGATCAACCGACAACACAACCTAACGTTATTCGCTTCCCCGACCCTGCCTCCTCGAACGATCATATTCAGGTCTTGGCCAATGTCGGTGAAAAGGCCAGTCAACATTCGGTCACATCGTTCACAGCGCGTGTCGAGATTGACTCTCCGACCGAGCAGCAGGCGCTTCTCGCGGGTGCGGATCCATCCGTCGTCCAAGTCTCCCCGTGCAGTATGAAGTTATCGGTCGGCCACTCCGAACATATCGTTTCGTATCCGTATCCGATTCTTGGTAGCGGGCGCAAAGTTCGTGTCGCAAGAAAATCACACTATATCGAGGTAAGGTTGCTTCAGCCATGATAGCCAACGTTTACTGAGTAATATTCGAGATTATCGTGCGGACTTCGGGCCCACATGATGCCGGAGGATACACCCTGGATTATCCGCCCATCCTTCATCGCGACGCGTATGGCCCTTGGAACATGCATCATATCCGCCTAGATCGCCTGCCACTCGTAAACATTGAGGATCGCAAACGCCTCACATGGCTTGACTATCACATCGTGTTACAATCCTCGGATCGAGAACGGCGGATCATGGACGGCACGGCTGGCGCCAAATCCTCAAGCTCGAAACAACTGGCCGCTGTCAAAAGCACCATCGAGTCAATTGCTAACATCTTTGCCGTGACATGGGGAGAAAGAACCACAGCCTTTGGGCTTTGCAAACCTTCTGATCCTGATTCCTTCTACGCGGTTCTCCTGGTTGGCGGGATCCGCCTTGACTTGGCTTCGTTTACCATCGTGATTGATACGGCAGTTGTTCCGGCGGTGGCTCCGCTCATTCCGAAGCTCAAATCACTTAAGGCTCCCTACCGACTTAGCCCTAGAAACGACGAGGCACCAGCCTGGAAAAGGCTGCTTCCCACCTTTGTCGAGCGAGCGAGGACTTGGACGCATACAGCCAACTGCGAATATGCATCTAGTGGCCAGATCCCTATCTCTCTTGACCCAGGAAGCAATATACTCTGTTCGTGCGGAGCTGGCATCGGATTCGAAGCCGACCAGTGGGCCATTCCCGAGTGGAAAGATCTTTTGCCATTCGCTACCCGAGCTGCAATATCTCCGCTCTTCTCAGTGCCGTATGCCGACTCTATAACTCTGACGGTAAATCAAATTCAAAGAGGAATGTTGGGAGAACCGCTGGAGGGACAGACGACACGCTGGAAAGATACACCTGTCTGTTGGGCATGTGGTAAGCCGGGTAAACCCGAGCT
>WSTG01001217.1:0-10895 GCA_019616325.1 Ceratobasidium sp. 394 | reverse complement strand
CTCCTGTGTCCTCCTGGTTTGAGCCCCTGTCTCTTCAGCTCGACGATCTAGGCCTAAAATCTGTCCCTATTCGAGTGTGGCTAATGGTTTCTTACGGTGCTATCGGAGATCGACGTTCGTCGTCGGGCATGAGTAGTTCGCTGGGAGGTGACAGTCCTGCGACTCCCTCCCCTGCACCCGCGTTGTCGGTCCTCACAAGAATTGCGTTTTATTTGTTTGGAGTGGTCGCCCTTGTCCCATGGAATGGTACGTATTCATCTTGACAGTGGATGAGGTGCGGCTAACTCTTGAGCTCAGCTTTGATACTTGATCTACCGTACCTCCTTAACAGACTCGACGGCTCGCCCTTTCAAGGAAACCTAGGATCGTGGATCACCATATCCTACACCGCATCCGGGTTCATCGCTCTCGCCGTCGCCACATGGCTGGCTGATAAGGTCAGCCAGGATCTACAATGATTTCCTTTCCGTCTAAAGCTTATTCATTTGTTACGACATAGCTCCGGCCGACTGCGACGATAACCCTCTCCATCTGTCTCTTGTCTATCACCCTTCTTGTGCTCGCCACCTTGCCCCTCTGGCCCGTTTCCTCGGCTGCCCTATTCGCATCTACAGTCACGGGCTCGGTCATCCTGGCATGTTCCGCTTCATTCTTCCGAACTCCCGTGGTCGCAGTCGCAACTGCGTTTGGACCAGAAGCCGTCGCGTCGTACTTTTCCGGTACAGCACTCGTCGCGGTAGTAATCAGCGCCGGCGTCTTTGCCGCTGCCTATCTATCCAACACGGCTGGTATACACGACGGTAAACCCGGAACCATCCTCGCGTTTACGCTATCCGCTTTCGTCTCGCTCTCAAGTCTCGCCGCGTACCATTTCGGCGTACGTCATACCGAAGTCTTCAGGGCTAAATTCAAATCTCGAGCCGAGTATGCACATCCCGAACGCGATTGGCTGTTGCAAGCCCAGTTGAGGATGGTTTTGGCGCAGGGCGAGGGCGTATGGGCGACGACAAAACGGAATTGGGGATATAATTTAGCGCAGTGTTGGATATTCGTTGTTACTCTTGTGAGTATTTTTTTTGTTGGGAGTTTTGGTTCTGCCGAGTTTATTCACCCCGGGATTCTTAGGCTGTGTTCCCCGCAATAACCACGCTCGTCGTGCCGATAACGACATCGTGGACCCCACTCGTATTCCACACGTTCCATTTCTTGGTTTATAACCTCGGAGACCTCGCTGGCCGTCTCTTGGTATCCATCCACACCACACCAATCCCTCCACTCTTCCTCTTTGCCTACTGCACACTCCAAACTCTACTCGTTCCGCTCTTTCTACTCTGCAACACCACCCCTCACTTATCCGGACATGTCTTGCTCCCGACAACTAGACTCGCCTCGCCGCCTCTCATCGGAGATATCGGCTTCCTCGCACTAGTATTCCTATTCGGACTCAACAGCGGGTACGTCTCGTCCCTCGGCTTTGTCTCTGTGGGGCGTAAGAAGGGCGCGCGGGCAAGGAGTGGAGCGAGGGTGTTGCAGCTTTGGATGTTTGTTGGGTTTGTGCTTGGGAGTGCGGCGAGTTTTGGGGTTGGGAGGTTGATGTGAGGGGTTGGTCGTGGTCGTGGGGTGGGGTAGAGAGAGGGATGTAGGCGAGGTGTGAGGGTTGGTCGATGGGTGGAGGTTGTTGGTAAAATCTCTCAAAGAGCTTGCAGAACACGCTGGACGTTTGTGATCGATTTAACGGACTTATGACTGTGCTATGTATGATACGAAAAGACAAATTATCTGTGGGGTCTACCCATTGTTATTATGCATGCGGACGATTGATACGATAATAATCATACACACAAATGGGGGCTGTGTGCCGTAGCCTGTGAGAGCTCAGCCGATTCTTGGGCGAATGAGTGCAACGATGCGGTCGCGCCGCCCTGGGTGCCGATCACGTGAGGTTTTGCGACGCCGACTCCACGACCTCCTCGTTTTTCTTATACCCGCCCACCACCTAAGAATCGCTCGGCTGCTGCCGTTCGGTGTGGCCACCCGACCCGCGACTCTTGCTCGTATCCCGGCACCCCAGCTGTTAATTCGTCGCTCCGCGCCGGGCTCACCCAAATCGCCGGTACCTGACGATAGCGGCGCGGCCTAAAGCGCGCCAGCGAACCGTAGACAAAGAATACACACAAAACTCTATTTGTCTCGCCGCTGGTGTGTGCTGTGTTTCCTTATATACGGTCTCTCTGAGCAGAGTCCCTTACTAGTTGCTTAGTACCGTTTTCTCGCTTTGTGTCTCTTCTCTTCGATGTCGAAACCTGATACTCTGCCTCGAAACAAGAATAAAGGCCAATCATAAAATGTGTCGGTTTATCTATATTCGTTTGAACGTCCAATTTAATCCCGCTTGACGATCACTTTGTAATGCGACCTATGCAAAAACATTAACATGAGTATCCTAGGCTAGATGGATCACACATCGCACACCATTGGCGGGTACATCATGCATGGCGACATATCCACCTTGAACCATGTGCCACTCAAATGTATCCTAATCCCAATAAACCGCTCAATATACTTTCCACCATCAACATAGATTGGAATCATACTTGTAAACTCCCGGTCCGCTCGGCTGCAGCTCAAAAAACTTGGGTTTTGGATGTGCGCCGAGGTGAGCGTTTTCGATTACCGACCCTTCGAACGATACATACATCCCACTCGTCGTGTGTTGCATCGAGTACGCGTCGTGTGGTGGATCGTACTGTACTCTCCACTGATTCAAAGAATCAAATTACCAGACTGGCGCATATAGCCTGTAAATGACGTACATTGAACCCTTCGGCGGTTCCTTCTTCTTCGGTCAACATGACCAATTGCGTTCCTGCTCCTGTTCCTGGCCTGACACCTGCCAATGAGAGCATCCTGTCTGCACTAGCGTCCGAGAGTCGATACACGCCGTTTGGAAGAGGCATCGCTGGAGTACAGTAGTTTGAAGTTGATCGAAAGGCAGAAGAGGTGGAATATTTATAGGCATTCCACCACGTCCACGAGGATGACTCCTTGAACAGGCCTAGCCGAGGTCCCCAACGTCACAGCATGACATGGCCACCGCATGTAAGGACAAATCAAAGCCCACTGCGCGTTCCGATTGGCCCAGTTTGCCACCTCTCTCGACACAAACGGGGGACGTATGGACTGAATCTGGTCCTCCGCAACAGCCATCATAACGTGTTTTATAAGTGAGAATTGCGGTAGGACGAGTCTCGACAAGCGCCCGCGGGATTTCCGCCAAGGTGCGGGTTCTTTGAGGTTGACGCGAGTGAGTGACTTGTGCCGTACGCGGATCGAGTTCTGCGTGTTAGAGTTGAGAGATATTGGCTGCGTGTCGAGAAATTTAAGTTCAAGAGGTGATCTTCTCCGGAAGTTGGACTATAAAGTCGTTCGAGGGCAAGGAGCAAGTCTAGGCCGGTCTCGCAGCAACATGTCGATGGTGAGTCAGCGCATGGTATCACGTGACGAGCCTGTATGCGCATTGCGTTGAAAAAGATAAAGCCCCAGCGGCATTCTGCTGGACTTGCTGGGTTGTCTTGTACGAAAACGGCAAATTTGATATCGGGATAACGATATTTGGGGTCCCAGTAGTGTGAATGGTGAAAAATTCTTCGGTCTGGTTGGGCTCCGCGATCAGAGGGCGCACATTAAGGAAAAGCGCTAAGTTAGTGTCCTTTTCTGGATTCATTTTGACCTGTTCGTCAGCCCGATGGTATGTAGACAGTGTACATGCGCATTGTGTATAGGCGAGTTCGAACCGGGAGACCAAAGCAATGGCAAGTTGCGGGTACTTGTGACTTCTGCCCGAAGCTGTCAGACCGAGCAGGCGTTGCTTCGCGAAAACAATCAATTGCATTGGTAATATCCGTGAGCTCTCGTCTTTGTCCAAAGCGAGCGACTAGCGAAGCCCTAAGATGCGATAACTTAAGACCCAAATTTTTGTTGTTTTCAGTAGCCAATTCAACAGCTTGACTCTGATAGTTTATCGCGCCTTCGAGTTGGCCAAGCTGGAAACGGCACGACAGCACAATTCCGAGGTTTGCCAGGAGCTCGAAGACATTCGCTGTAGAGAAGGGTTATGATCTATTACAAGATGCAATTCCCCGACGCAGTACGTGCTCTGTTGGCGTATCATCACGTTATAATAGATTGGCGTTCCGGGCTGTGCTTGATAGGAGCCCACAGCTGATCAAGCCCACGAATGTTCCAATCGAGACCTGCCACGAATCCGTGAGCCTGCCCAAAACGGCCGCCACGCATATTGTATCCCAGCTCATCAGGTTCCAACCTAGGCTCCTAGAGCTCTGGCGCCATCGGGGCTGTCCACTCTACAAACATTCCTAAACGCCCTGATCGGTGATCACCATGATTTATCCCCAAACATTAACCTAGTGACTCATCACATTAAACCGCGATAATTTGTGTTTGTGACGGCTAGGCGTTTTCTCTAGCTCGGCCACTTGCTAGAATACCTGTAACGCTCTCTACGACAGCACGTTTCCGCATCACGACTGAATTGACACGGGGCAGGAGCACGGGGAAGTTTGGAAGCTGGTAGCAATCGGCCATCTCGGGAAGCCCTGGTTCTCAAGCGCCAGCAAACGCGGTGATACGAGATCAAGACTTCTTTGATGGCGAGCAACAGTGGCTCAACCCCGTGTTTTTTCTCTCTTTCTCCGCGACTCTGCTTACACTTTGACTTACGGCAGCATGTTCCCAGCTCATCTGGAGCTACTGGCCTTCTCACTGGCGTTCTTAGCTCTCCCAATCTATTCGCAGCAATCTGTGTCACGGGTCGTGGACGACTCCTATGTATTCGACCTTACTCATTTGGACGGCATTCAGTATTCTCCTCAATGGTATTCCGAGCAATCCGACTCTAATCGCCAACAGGGTACTCTGCATACTAGTATTCGTTCATCTTCCAACCTCGTCTACTTTTTCCAAGGTATATTTCTCCCTACATCCTCCACACCGGAGCTAACCTAACCGCCACAGGTAGCGCTATCTACTATTATGCCGACAGGGATGTCCCGCACGGCCTGGCTCGGGTCTCATTGGATAGTGATGAACAGGGGGTCATGGTATACTCCAACGCTTCATCCCTCCAGTTTCAGCAGCTTCTCTGGAAGGCGACCAACCTTGGGCCGGGGGACCATCAGCTAGTTATTAGCCATGCCGGCACCGATGGACAATACATTGGACTCGACTACCTCCTGTGAGTAAATTTTGAGCCTTCGCAAGCTTTGGTCTAAGTACTGTGCGACAGTGTCGAATCTGATCATGGCTTCACGCCGGAATTTGCCGGGCCGTGAGTCTCGTTCCGGAAGTTGATTTAGCGCAGATCTTACATTCTTTCTGGTCAGGGCTGCCTCGGTCGTCCCGACTGAGGCTGTGTTTGTGGATGATAATGACACCAGGCTCGTTTACTCGTCCGGCTGGGATCCTGTACTCGTGAGTAGGCAACTCTGCTCTGCACCGTGCCTGATACATCTCGTGAGCCAGCCGTCGCAGGTATGGGCTACGTATTTCAATAATACTATGCATCGTACCAAAACACCAGGAGCATCGGTTACACTCAAGTTCAACGGTACCGCCGCCTGGTACTTTACAGACTTACAGCCTGTACATGGCATGGTGAATATTACAGTCGACAACGAAAAGAGCTGGATCGTACACGGAAACACGAGCCAACAGGTGGGAGTCTTCAGACTGGAAGCTGCCTCCCATGACACGACAAAGAAAATCTAGATGCAACAACAAATGCTATGGAACATTACGGGTCTGCCGTATGGCGAGCATACAGTAGTCGTGAGGCATCAAGATACATCTGATACATATGCAACGCTCGACTTTTTTAGGTGCGGCATACATTTACTCCATGTACAAGGGGAACTTGACCTTATCACGCCGTGATTCAGGTATTTGCCCGGGTACGTGCGCGTATTGCCGCAGTAACTCCCTTCCAATTAATGGACCACCTTATAGGGCACCTTCGCCTCCACCAAAGTCTTCGGTTCCCATAGGCGCTATCGTTGGCGCGGTTGTCGGGGGAGTCATCCTTTTCCTTTCGGTCGGATTATTATATTTCCGACTTCAACGTCGTCGTAGCGATAAATTTCAGACGGGAACGTCCTATTTCGATACCAGGAGCCCAACATCACCTCCCTTACTCAACCACCCATACGATCCACCGCGCGGCTATGTATCCCAGCCTTTTAGCGTTCACGAAGCCATGAGTTTGACCATTACGACCAATCAGGGTAAGATATCTTTTCTCAGCCCTTGAACCTTCGTTTAAAGCCCCCTTGGTTCAGTCCCCACATCCAGAGCGATGGAAAAGGTTCGGCGAGCTGCAGGCTCAAATAGCCTGCCCACCGAAGCTGTGCCTTCCATATCAAGGATTAGTTCTGAATGGACGCAAACTGGGAGTGACAGCAGGACTACTGATAGGAGTCTAGATGCCCCACCCGCATACATCTAGTCTGACAATTCTTTTTTTTTCCATTTTTTGATGGCGCATATGTGGTGACCAAATGGGGCTGGCAACTCGGCACAAACATTTGATGATGTATATAACTTAACATATGAGAAACTAGACGAGGATATTGGGGGATCTACCGAACGTGGATTGGACTACTGCCAAGGCTTGCCAAGCCAACAGGAAGGGGGATGGTAAAGACCAATGAGTGATAGAAAATGGAGATATGTGGGATTACAATCGGAAGGATGCCACCTGCCCTTATGTGAGAGTAGCAGACAGAGAGATGCCTACACTATTTTATTCCGGGCGTTTCGATAGATGTGAGGTGGTGTTGGGAGCGTCAAGCTTTCCATTGCGTCATGTTTAGCCATGGGGCTGTTTCAGTCCGACATACACAAGGGAAACTAGTCGCCGGTGTTCTGGTTTCAATAACCGAGCGTGAAGCTATGCCCTAAGAGGGGCCGGACTTGAAAACAAGTAGATACATCAAGAAAAAGACAAATCCACTGTGACCATGCCGTTTCAGCCTATTGCATCTTCACAATGCCAAACGTAATTCATCAGTAAATACGCCCACATAGCTAGCCCACATAAACTTACAAGAATCAATCTACGAAACAATTGTATCAGGAACAAGTTTCTGCAAGCGCTCAATCATCAGATCCTCCTCGGAACGCTCTAGCCGATTGAAGGAGCTAGCGTAATCAATTCGAAGCCGTCTAATCGCATAAACAGCTAGCAACTTCTCAAGTACGTCCACCTTGATACGGCAGTCTCGGAGGCAAAGAGAGGTCAGACTTGGCAAAGGGGAAGACGTGGGGTCGGTCCATTCTTCTTCTAGGAACCCGGCTAGGTCCGGGTCCGAGAAGTCACATTCATCGAGGGTGAGTGATTCAAGCTGGTCTAGGTCATAACCGAGTGCCGAGAACCAAGATTGCTTGTTGTAAGTTTTCACCCATAGAGTGGTGACGTTGGACCGGCTGAAAAACACCTCAAGTTCATCTTCAAATTCCTCCTCCAACCTTATCTCGAAATACAGCGGATTGGGGCCGGGCCCGAATAGTGGAAGCGGCGATGAACATTCCTCCGCACCAGCTGATGACAAGGTAAGTGATTGAAGATCTTTGAGATAGATGGGTGGGGTCTCGGTAGTCCAGTAATCATCCTCTAAAAATTCGTAATCAGTCAGGGATATGACTCGCAGCTGGGGGCTTGATTGAAGGACACGTGCAAGATCCGCGAGTTCATGAGTATAGTCGTGGCCATAGTTGGTAAAGGATATAACTAGCTCGACAAGATTGCTATATACCGCACTTTCCCAAGGGATAAGAACACTTGTAAGGGCGAGTTTCGTAACCGGCCGCAAGAAGTTATCTATCTTGTGGTCGGGAGGATCCTCGAGTTGCCCAGGGGTCATCAAGGGCAAGAATTCTAGTGGGTCCATGTCGCACTCCTCAACCTCCAGGTCGAGTGTTGATAAAAACCCAGGCGTCCCAAAGTTGATCATGCAAGCCATAGCATACTGAGGAACGTCCGAGACCAGGTAACAGTCAAGCTTTAAGTGACGAATTCTAGATGCAGTAGGTGTCAAAAAGGATATTAACCCGGAGGTGCCTGATTCGGACACCTCGAGGGTATCACCATCGGCCTCGCTCGAATGCCAGATATGAACGGATAACGCGGTATGGGATCGGGAAGCCCAAAGTTGAGCACATTCAAAGTACGCATCAGAGTCTGGTGCATCCACAGCAATGTCGATACAAGACCAGAGCGCGGGGAGCGCCATTGAAATACTCCGCCAAATGTGGCAGACGCTGGAAAGGACAGAAGGGAGAGCTGGAAACTCTTCCTTATCCCGCGTTGTGATCCAGTCGTGGTGCAACGCGAGAAAAATCTGCGCGAGTATATCGTGCGGAAGCCGGTGAATTTTGACAATTCCTGGTATTCCGTTTCGAAATTGGATTAAACTCTCCCGGGCGTTCAGGAGACGCTCTTCCTCTTGCGGGAGGCTCGATAGTTCTGTTTCGAACTCCGCAATTCGATGATGGGTGAAACGCGAGTCGCTGGGCAGTTGTAGTAGCTCCGATTCATAGTCAGAACTCAAGTTATTGCACGCGTTCGTATAGCTGCGGATCGCGAGAGACAGGGAGTCGCGCGAGGCTTTCCATAGTTGATAAGAGCGCGAAGAGCTTGGAAAGTGAGAACTCGAGGTCATCTGTTTGGGTGTAAATAGAGGGGTGTTCAGCCCGGGCATCCTAGATAATTCAAAATATCACGTACACGGAATGGTAGGTTGTAGGAATTTTCTGCGTTGGTGGCTTGAACAGATTGGTTTTCTGTCACGTGAATAGACCGGAAAACTTGGAGTTAGCATGACGTACAGTCGGTCACTACTCGGTGGCTACTGATAAGGTGAACGGAAGATAGTAAACATAATTAGCGGCCTCAATCAGTAAACGGAATCACGAAAAGGGATTTGCTAAAACAAGTTAACCAAGTGGCCCTCAGATGGCCGTCATGCAATTGATTGTGAAGAAAGTAGGAAATATGCTTGCCAATGTTCTGCGGTAACGAAGATCTCACATGGCTTCGCTTCATGATTGACTCACATCAGCGATGCCTCATTAGACCCTATCGTGTCGAAATAATTCCTGATATGGTATGCGTAACCCAGAAGAACCAGCGAACAGATAACAAGAGCGGAATTATGAAATATAACTAAATTTGATATTGTAACATACAGTTCGGATGTTTGTTCAATACTCAACAACGCACCACTGCTAATCCCCATCTTGTGCCTCGCTATAGACTGGTTTCAGCCCATACTTCTCTCTCGGGGCTTAAGATCCCGACCATGCACCAACGCCCGAGCAATCAACCACAGTGTCCGAGCAAAAGACGAGGGTACAACTCACAGTGGTTTCATCGACCGAGATCGCGTCGCTCGAGATCTCCCGAGGCCGCAATGAGGAACAGAAAGACCCTGGACACAAACCCCCACCCCAACTTGAGGACTGTGCTCCTAGCCCGCCCTCAGGATGCTATGGGATCACAATTGCTAAACGGGTGTTGGGCAAGCGAAGTGTAACTCACGCAATTACAAAGTACAAAAGGCCGCCCAACATCCATACCAGCATGTCAAAGAGCAATAGCGATGAAGTAAATCACGAAGTCCACGGTGAATCCACTGGCCATCAGCTCGCCGGGGGTGTCGATCCTTTCCGTGAGACGTGAAGAAGCCTCATCAGTGCAGCGCTGCGCAAGTCATCAGCTACGAGAGGGGGGGACAGCTGTAGTTTCGGGTCCAGTGGGTTATCGTCGCGATTTATCCGTGCGTGAAAAACGGGAGACCGAGTTGCGGGCCGGATAAATGTATACGTATTAGGCGCGTGTTAGGTAGGGTAGCATTCTTCCAATTTCTGTTAGCCTTGGCAAAAAGACGAAAGACACAAGCGCTCATCTATACGAGGTGCCTCTACATCTTCTCTAGAAAGACATGGCGTCCTCAATCGAATCTGTGTGGGCGAAATAACCATCGCATAGTCAGAAGCAGATCCTCGGCGAGTACACGAGCCAGGGAATCCCGAATATCGTCACCACGGCGAGCCGGCACCAATCCGCTAAACATGGCTGTATCAGACGTAAGCCCAGAGTAACGAGAATACAAGTGTAATACATACTTTCCCTGCTTACCTTCGGACAATTTTCCGTATGTAACTGGTTTTTGCTCAATTAGGAGGCACTCTCGCTACCGTGGTGGAGGAATGAGGAGAGCTAAATAATTTGAAATAATGGATCAAGTCACATGATCAAATCGGCTTTACCAACCAAGTTTCATCCCCGACATCCCAAAGTTGCTTTAGCCTGGCTTCTGTGCCTTTTGCCCCTTTGCCAATTGGGTGCGCTCTTGCACCCAGTTTCTACAGAAATCAGATGCGAACACAAAAGCGCAATGTACGTTGGTAAGTTATTATAGACATAGAATATCAAAGCGTGAAGACCACTTTTCATACTCGGGAATCCAAGTCAGTCAAATGAGTAGAATAATACCACGAATCGCTACGTACGTGTAGTCACTTGCCGTTTGCTGGACTCAATGCTGGCTCGTATCCATTATTTCTTCAACTACCACCGGTCAATCCAAGGACCTAGCAATTCACTGGCAATAGCAACAGAAAATCTTGAACAAACCTTGCCTCCTGTCGTGATAATAGCTGTTTCACTTCTCGTCTCGCGCTACGGTCCTCACGTTTGAGTCTCTTGGTTTGACCAGCTCCGAGCTTTGAAATGGCGAGGAGAGCCTGGGTTCTCTCTTGCAGCAGCCACCGTCATGCCAATCTATTCTGTGCGGATACGCTAGCAAAAGGCTTGCGAG
>WSTG01001215.1:0-10900 GCA_019616325.1 Ceratobasidium sp. 394 | reverse complement strand
TTTTCTTTTTCAGAAAAAAATAAAAAATAAATCCTGGGGGGCGCACCCATGGTCCTTTGGTTGGGCCAGTCGGGTGCTGGAGGTTGATGGGCGCTGGATGAGGCCACGGTGTTCGGCTCCTGGAAGGCCGCTGGGCACGATTGTCCTTGCCGACACCCGTTGTTCTCTGGTCGATTTTTGCCCTGAAGGTCAATGGTGTCTCTTTGAGACCAGAGTGGTCGGGTCTGATGAGGCTCCAGAGCGTGTTGGTCCCCTACAGGCTCTGTCGTTCACTGGTGGCTGTGGGCTCGTGAGACGGGTGAAAAGACTCGCGTCTCAGAAAGTATTTTGCGTTTTTCTCTGTTGATATGAAGCTGAATCAAGTTCTGAGACCATATTTGGATTCAAGGACTGTTGGCCCATGTTTGGTAGTTTTTTTTATTTTTATTTTTATTTTCTCCCCCTTTCCTTTTTTATTTTTTTTTGTTTCCTCTTTCTTGTTCTCGAAAAATGAAATCTCGCAAGTGTTGTTGTCTGGGTTGTCGTGCTCTTGTGGTGAGTGCGAAGAAAATGAAAACATATATGTATAACGTAAATGTACTTGGGTGGATCGTTCGCTTCTAGTCTATCTATCTAAACCATGTCCTCCCCCTGCTCCTCGTCTCTCCCTCATTTGTAGTGGAAGACCTGTTTCTCGTGCAGCACCAACCACAGCAACACCATGTGCGCCACCACCAGCGTCTGGTCTGTGCCGTACCACTCCAACTCCCGCACCGGTGTCGACAGCCATGCCACGAACGTCTCCCCGTCCTCCAGCTCCGGTCCCAGATTGAATCCCTCCTGCATCTTCTCCCACAGCTTGTCGTCGCACAGCGCCAGCCAACATATCTGCAGCACCTGGTCCCTCCCCATGCACCCCATGCTGTCCTTCCGGTGGTCATGTACCATCGGCCACCAGCATCTGTAGCACAGCGTCCTGTTCGACGGCAGTTTGCCGGCCTTCTTCACCAGCGTGAACGGCATCCCCTTGTACTGGTGCTTGTCCAGCGACCACGCCCCTCCGCCTGGCGCATGCTTGCAGCGGTACATGATGTGCCCCAGTGAGGAAGGCCGATACAGCATGCACCAGATGCACCGCTGCTCCATCCTTTTCTTCACCTCCATCAGCGTCGGGAAGTTCAGCAGCGACATCGCCACCTCCACCGCCGTCGCTGCATCCATCTCCGCTGACACCTGCGTTGCTGTGGCCGACACATCGATCGTCACCGTCAGCCCTATGGGTGTGGCCAGTCATGCCATCGCTGACGCCCACCGAACGATCTCTTGCTGTGCTGTCCGTCCTTGTCCCCTGGCTGGTGGACCCTCGCCTTCCAGAGCGATGCCATGGTCGAGGTCTGTGGGAAGACGATCGGGTGGTCAGCTGCTCTGGACTCGACTCGGACCATGGTGTGTGCGTGTGCTCACCTGATATCCTCGCCGCCTTGGGTGCTGCTGTCTCCTGCATTGGCTTGACACTGGGCACTGCCTCCCTCTGCCCTGACCCCGACGCTCCCGAGCCTCTGGCGTTGAACGTCGGGAGGTGCTCCTCAAGTGAGAGAGATCAAGCAAGACATCTAGTGAGACAGGGAGACAATGGGCAAGATACCAAGTGTGAAGATGACAGAGGCGGTGGACAAGACAACAGGGTGGGTGGGAGAGACAGCGGCAGGAGTGACAGTGGTGGAGCAGGTGTCCTTGCATTGCCACGTCACCTGGCTGGCTCGATCGTAAGCGCCAATGGTGTGGCTGACTGTACAGCACCGGAACCTTTGCTCCCGGTGTATTGGCTTGCATTTTGTTGTCACTAAGGAGTTGTCGTTTTATGTTCAATCACTCGGCTTCGTCTCCAACATTGCCTGTACAATAATACCTCGTAGCTTTGCTCGAGGTATACTGTTCATGCTCATTTGCTTCCTTTTTGTTTTGTTGTCACTAAGGAGTTGTCGTCTTACATTGAATCACTTGGCTTTCAGATGTGTTGTCTCTTAGCATTGCTTGTACAATAATACCTCGTTTCAAGTACCTGTTTACTCACGCCAGGGCTTGTCTTTTGATATGGGTTTGTCGAACGTTGGTCGAGTACCGGGGTGTTCTTTATGGTAACCCGGCCCTTGCGAGTGAACGGTCGGGAGCGAGTAAAATACGTCAGTATCGATTCACATTGTATAAACGTACATAGGGATACAAACGCGGCGGGCGAGAAGATATGTCTACAGGGGTGGGGACTAGTGCGGTGGGTGGGGACTGTCGAGACTGGATAGGAATTGTTGAGGCCGTGCGGGGTACGATGCGGCACACGACGCAGGTGGTTTGTGAGCGTCGGCGTGAGCAAGCCAGACATGGTCGGGAGTCCAGAGGTGCTTACCGTCTGGCAGGCCATGGGTTACGGGTGCGATGGGCCGAGAGACGGTGATGCGGTCGGGCCAAGCCCAGCGTCTGTCGAGCGCATGTGTTGCCTGTGATGGTGGTCGCATGTGGGAAGGGACGGGTAGAGTCGATGGGTGGGCGGCGAGATCAGTGATCGCTTGAACAGATGGGAGCGAAAAAAAGACCTACCGCCGTGGAGGCGGGCAGCCCCGTGGCCCCGGTCATCTGGAAGCCCGTCCAATGGCTTCTCTGTCATGGCACCGACTGGTCTCGACGGGAGCCGCGCTCAATGGGCTTGCTGAGCTCTACCGCACGCGATGGCCGATGAGGAGTGGGAGCGGGAGTCGGGGTCGGGTACCCCGTGTCGGTGGGGGCAAGAGGTCGAGCGGGGACGGCGTCGACGAGGTGGAACCGAGAGGATCGGCGAGCGAGAGGATTAGTGAGACAGCGAGCCTGGGGTGGGTGTCAAGAGCGGCTCACCGTGCGACGACTGGCGGGTCACGGGCACGGCGAGTCGAGAGACGGCGCTGCGGATGGGCAAGGCCCAGCGTCCGTCGGGTGCGTGTGTGATATGTGACTTGGTCGCGTACAGTGCATGGGATGGGTGGGGGTCGACAAGCGAGCGACATAATTAGCGACCGATCGAACGGCTGGGAGAGAAAAACCGACGTACCGTTGCAGAGACGGGCGGCCCCGTGTCCCCGACGCTCCAAACCCTCGACTAAAAGGTTCCGCCTCTCGGTTTACATGCGGCGCCAGCGAGCAGCGAGCTCAAGTGGAGTGGTGACTGATGGGGACGAGAGTAGTCGAGCGAGAACGAGAGAAGACGAGCGAGAACAAGGTAGCGAGCGAGACAACAAAAGAGACAATGAGCGAGACGGTGCGTAATGCTACATGCGGCAGAGAGAGAGGCGGTGGCGATAGTGGTGGTGGTAGACGTTTTTTGTGTTGACACGTCACGCGGCCGGGAGCAAAAGGCTAAGCGCCCATTGGGTGGCTGACTATACAGCACCGGAGCCTTTGATTCCGACTTCTGGTGTATCACGACGGTGAGCGTGAGCGCTGTAGATAAAGATGTGGTTGAATGTATGTACCTACATAAACCGGTCGTTTTTTTTTTCTCGTGGGTCGTCCAGTGGTTCTTTCAGTTTTCCTTTTTCTTTTACCGTGTTGAGCAATGTACCGGTTTGAGAGTATTGTTATTTGAACGAAAGGTTAGAGTGTGATCGCTAGTGCTCGAGGGACACGTGCGAAATCAAAGAAACCGTTGAACTGGAGACGGTAGAATGAACCATCCCGTGCTCGTTCGCTTTCTTTTCGTTTTGTCGTCCCTAAGGAGTTGTCATTTTAATTGAATTGCTCGGCTTGCATCCGCTTTGTCTCCGATGTCGTTTGTATGATACAATACCTCGTTTGTCTTGGGGCGAGTAAAATGGGGATTCATTCAAATCGTACAAATGTACACGTACACGGGGACTACCACGGTGGGTGAGGAGTGAGTGCAACGGAGATACGGGCGCGAACGGATGTGAAAAAGAAGACAGAACGAATTCGCGATATGACGGGACGCGTCGTCTCCCGCACGACCGGGAGTACGCCTCGGGATCACACCTGGTGCGAGGTCGAGCCGGGCGTGGTGGTCCAACCAGACAACCCGCTCTCGCGCCGGTGGGACGGTCGAGGCTGGATTGGACGTTGCGGCTGTGCAGGATACGATGTGGTATACGATGCGGTCAACAACGCAGGGGGTTTGCGAGCATTGGCGTGAGCAAGCCGGATGAGGTAGGAGGCCCGGAGGTGCTTACCGTCCGGTGAACCACAGGTTACGGGCGCGATGGGCCAAGAGACGGCGATGCGGCTGGGACAGGCCTAGCGTCTGTTGGGCGCGCGTGTTAGCCTGTGACGGTGGTCGCGTATGGGGAATAGCCGAGTGGGAGTCGACGAGTGGGTGGCGAGGTTAGCGACCGCTCGAACAAACGGGAGCGAAAAAAAAGGCGTACCGTTGCAGAGACGCACGGCCCTGTGGCCCCGATCGTCCACGTCCCGTCCGTCAGCTCCCATGTTGTGGAGTGGGAGCGGGAGTCGGGGTCGAGTACCCGTGTTGGTGAGGCGAGAGGTTGAGTGGGTGCGGCGTTGACAAGGCGGAAAACGGAGAGTCGGTGAGCGAGGGGGTTAGCGAGACAGCGAGATAGGGGCGGGGTGTCGAGATGCTTACCTTATGACGATCGACGGGTCGCAGGCGCGGCGGGCTTGGTGGCCGAACCGGACAACCCTCTCTCTCGTGCCGGTGGTACGGTCGAGGCTGGACCGGACGTTGCGGCCGTGCGGTACACGGTGCAGTAAACGACGCGGTTGAGTCGAGCGTGTTGGCGTGAGTGAGCGAGACGAGGCGGGGCGGCAAGAGCGCCTTGCCATACGACGGTCCACCGACCGAGGATGCGATCGGTGGAGAGACGCCGCTGCGGCTTGGCGGGGCCTAACGACTAGTCGGGCGCGCGTGTAACATGCGACGACGGTCGTCGTGTATGGTGCACGGACAAGTGGGATTGGACGAGCAGGCGGCGAGAATCAGCGACCACTCGAACAAATGAGAGCGAAAAACAAAAAGACGCACAGCTGTAGAGACAGGCGGCCCCCGTGGCCCCGATTGTCCACGTCCCCACCCATCGGCTTCTGCGTCCCGGTTTCCATGCCGCGCCGATAGGTCTCGACGGACGTGCGAGCGAGGGGTCGGGGTCGGGTAGGCGAGTCGGCGAGGAAGATTTGTCGAGCGGGGATGATGTCGGTGAGGTGGGGCCGAGCGAGACGGCGAGCGAGAGACGGCGGGCAAGAGGACGAGCGAGAAAAAGAGTGAGGAAACGAGCGAGACAAAGAGACGTCGACGAGGCGAGAGAGGAGAAGAGAGAGAATAGCGCGTGTTGACACGCCACGCCGCTGGCTCAATTGTAAGCGCCAATCGAGTGGCTGACTGTACAGCACCGGAACCTTTGGTTCCGGTGTATCGCGGCGGTGAGCGGGCACTGGGCGGGAGGGTGTAAACAAATGTACGCGCTTGCATGAAACGATCGTTTCGTTTCTCACGGGCCGTCAATTACGTCGGTAATAGATAAACAAATAAGGTTCTTCTTTCACCGTGCTGTGCGCCATAAAGGCTTGAGATTTATTGTTATGCGAATGAAAGGTTAATCGTATGGTCACCGGTGCTTGAGAGACACATACCGAATCAAAGAAATACTTGAACTAGACGTGGTAAAAAGAGTCGGCCGAGTCGAGCGCGGCTGGTCCGGGCGTGGGGTCGTCGACGGGTTCAATCGGAGAGAGAACGGTTGAGAGCCCGAGTCTCGCGAGTTTGCGTGCTGGAATCGAAAACATGGCGTGGGACGCGCATACTACTATCCACGCTCGTTCGCTTTCTTTTCGGTTTGTCGTCCCTAAGGAGTTGTCGTCTTATCTTGAATCGTTCGGCTCGCATACACCTTGTCTCTGACATCTCTAGTACAGTGATACCTCGTTACTTTGCTTGGGGCACAAGTACTCACTGTCTCCAACACTGCTTGTACAATAATACATCGTTTGCTTGAGGCACAAGTACCTATTTACTTGTGCTTAAGTCCCCAGAGAACGCCTTCTTTTGATTTGAGTTTATCGAACGTTGGTCGAGTGCCGGGGCTTTCTTTGTGGTGATACAGCCTTATGAGCGGATGGTTGGGGGCGAGTAAAATCGTTAATTGATTTAAATCGTATAAACGTACATGGGGTACGAACACGGTGAGCAAGAAGCAAGCGTACGGGGGTGGGGACTACTACGGTGGGCGGGGACTGGATGCGATGGGGATACGGGCACGAGCGGGTGAGGAAAGATGAGAGCGGGGGATACAGAACACGACGAATGCGTCGTCGTCTCCCCCGCAACCAAGGCGTACGCCTCGGGGGCACGCCCAGTGCGAGACCGAGCAAGGCGCGGTGGCCGTACGAGACGACCCTCCGCCTCTCGCGCCGGTGGGACGGTCGAGCCTAGATCGGATGTTGCGGCTGTGCCGGATACGATGCGGCACACGGCGCGGGTGGTTTGTGAGCGTCGGCGTGAGCGAGCGAGCCGGACGTGGTCGGGAGTCGGGGTCAGGTAGCCGTATTGGCGAGGGCGAGAGGTCGAACTGGGACGGCGTCGGTGAGGCGGAACCGAGAGAGTCGGCGGGCGAGGCGATTAGCGAGACGGCGGGGCGTCGAGAGCGGCTTACCGTACGACGATCGACCGACCAAGGACGCGATCGGTCGAGAGACGGCGCCGCGGCGGGTTGGGGCCTAGCGTCTAGTCGGGCGCGCGGGTGAGGCGCGACGGTGGTCGTGTACGATGCACAGACGCGTGGGGTCGACGTGCGAGTGGCATGATCAGCGACCGCGCGAACGGGCGGGAGGAAAAACCGAACGTACCGTTGGAGAGGCGGGTGGCCCCGTGGCCTCGACGATCCACGTCCCCGTCCGTCGGTTTCTGCGTCCCGGTTTCCGCGCTGCGCCGACAGTTCCGACGGGTGCGCGAGCGAGGAGCCGTGGGTCGGGTGGGTGAGTTGGTGAGGACGATGGGTCGAGCTGGGACGGCGTCGGCGAGGCGGGACCGAGCGAGACGGTGAGCGAGGTATCTGGCGAGACAAAGAACGAGACAACCGGTGAGGCAAAGAGCAAGAGCGGCGGGCGAGACAACGAGACAGATAACGAGCGAGAGAATGAGCGAGAAAACAAGCGAGACGACGGCGAGACGACGAGAGATACGTCGGTGAGACGACGGGCGGCGGAGAGGAAGGCCCGCGCCGACAGTCGAGGGACGGAGGAGAGTCGAGACGACGGGAGAGAACGAGAGCGATCGTAAAGTTAGCTTAGGCACCGGCGGACACGGCGGGACGCCCACCTGTAATCCCCGCCGTCGTTCCTGTTTCATCATGGTCGTCGGCGCGACGGGATGTGACGCGGCGGTGGCGACTTTAACGGTCGCTCGTCACACCCCGCTGTCGTTCCTGGCCGAGCGTCGCCGGGCGCCGCAACAAAGACTAGGGCGGGCCCTGTTAAACGGTGAGCGTCGGTCTTTGCCGAAAAGAATCGGCCTTTACTCACCTTGCGCCGACGTCGACGCTCCCTGCCGCCCTCCATCGTTTGCTCGACCTCCTTCCCGCGATCCGTCGACGGGTCGTGCGCCGGCCCATCGTGCGGTGGGTCGTCGTTTGACTTGGCGAGAATTCGCGCCTCGGCGCTTATCTCGCGTGATTCGGCCCTGAAGCCGCCACGTGAGGGCGCCGATCGTTTTGCCCGCCACGACCGACCCGACGACCCCGCCTCGCCGCCGCCCCCGTCCTCGTCGCCGCCATCGACGCACCCGCCCCCCAAGTCGGCCTCGACCTCGACCTCGACCTCTAAGTGGACCAAACGAGCCGGCGGCGCCGTTCTCGCCTGTACCCTGCCCCCGTCGGGCAAAGGTGCGTCCTCGCCGCTCTAGCTAACGCCCGCGCCCTAACCGCCCTCTCCCTCTCCCTCTCCCCCACCCCCTTCCTCTCGCCGCGTCGTTCTTTTGCGTCGCCCGCGCCTTCTACCTCGTCCTCGCCGTCGGGTTCTCGCCCCGACTCGCGTCGACCGATAACCCGAGATCGGCCGCATCGCCGACATTGGCCGGGAGCGGTCGATCGCCACGACCGAGTCGTTGGCGTCCCGCGCCAGCCGTCGGCCTCGATCCGTCCCGATCGTCGAGCGCGCCCCGCCCTCGCCGCCCTCTTGCCCGCCACCGCCCACCTCGGCTCGCCCGCTCTCCCGCTTGTCGGGATTATAGGTGAGTGCGCGCGTCCCCGCTCCTGTGCTACCCACCTGCTAACCTCACCCGATCTAGCCACCGTTCCCTCCTCGCCCTCGACAACGCCCCAGACGACCCGCGCCCCCGACCGCCGACGACTTAGAGACGACAACGGTCGCGACCCGACAATCGGCGCGACCACCCGCCGATCCCGACCGTCGCCTCGACGTCGACCGTCCCGCCCTCCCGTTCCCGCTCTATCGCCCGCTCCCACCCTCTCTTGCTCTCCCGCTCCCTCCCTAAACGACCCTCGACTAACGACCCGACCGGCCGACGACGACCGCCCTCAACATCGACCCCAACGCCGGTAGCACCCGACGGTCGCGCCCACTCGCGCCGCCCCTCGCGCTCTCCCCGCCCGAGCCGGGCCAAGGTGCGTTCCTCGCCGTTCCCGCTAACGCCCTCGCCTCACCGCTCTCCCCCGCTCCCTCTCCCGCTCCCTCTCCCTCGCCCCCGACGTCTCACCCTATCTCGCCGTCGATGTCTCGCCGTCTCGCGCCGCCTCTCGCGTTCGATCCGACTCGATCCTCGCGATCGAGTCGTGCGTGGTCCACCGCTCCCGCCCGTTCATCCATCCTCTACCAACGACGCTCCCCAGACGACCCCATCGACGCCGACCGCGACTCGCCGCTCCGATGCACCCAGACGACCCCATCGCTGCTGCCTCCCGTGCCCACTCCATCGCCCGCTCCCGCTCTCTCCCGCTCTACCTCGCTCTCTCGCTCTTTTTATCGACCGCGACCCGCTGCTCTAACCCCGACACGACGAACAACACCGACAGAACGAGCCGGCCCCGCCGACTCGCCCCATCTCTCGCACCCTCGTCGGGACATGGTGCGTTCCCTGCCGTTCCCGCTAACGCCCGCGCCCTAACCACCGTCTCCGTCTCCGTCTCCCTCACCCTCTTCCTCTCGCCGTGTCGTTTTTTTTTTTACGTCGCCCGCGCCCTCCACCTCGTCCTCGCTGTCGGGTTCTCGCCCCGACTCGCGTCCCGACCGACGACTCGAGATCGGCCGCATCGCCGACACCGACCGCTCCCGGTCGACTGCGACGACCGAGTCGTTGCTGTCCCGCGCCCACCCTCGACCTCGATCCGTCCAGATCGTTGAGCACGCCCCGCCCTCGCCGCCGTCTCTCGCCCGCCACCGTCCACCTCGACTTTCCCACTCTCCCGCCTGCCGGGATTACAGGTGAGTAGACTGCGCGTCCCCGCCGCTCCCGCGCTGCCTGTGTGCTAACCTCGACCAACATCCAGCCGCCGTCCCGCCCCCGCCATCGACGACGTCCCAGACAACCCGCGCCCTCGACCGTCGACGACTAGAGACGACAACGGCCGCGACCCGACAACCGGCGCAACCACCCGCCGATCACGATGGTTGCCTCGACACCGACCGCCCCGCCCTCCCGTTCCCGCTCTATCGCCCGCTCCCACCCTCTCCCGCTCTCACGCCGTCCCTCCCGCTCCCTCCCTAAACGACCCTCGACAAACGACGCTCCCGGCCGGTGCCAACCGCGACCTCGACCTCTACACCGACGGAACGAGCCGGCTGCGCCGACTCGCGCCGCGCCTTGCATTCTACCCCGCCCTCGCTGGCAAGGTACGTCCCCGCCGTTCCCGCTAACACTCCCGCCTCACGCTCTCTCCCACTCCCGCTCCCACTCCCTCGCCCCCGACATCTCGCCGTGTCTCGCCGTCGATGTCTCGCCGTCTCGCGCCGCCTCTCGCTTTCGATCCGACCCAATCCTGGTGATCGGGTCGTGCTTGGTCCACCACTCCCGCCCGTCACCCACCCTCTATCGACAACCCTCCCCAGACAACCCGATCGACACCGACCGCACCCGCCGCTCCGATGCCACATACACGACCCCCACCACCCACTCTCTCCCGTTCCCGCTCTCGCGCCCTGCCGCTCTCGCCGTCTCTGCCTCTCGCTCTACTCTACCGCTCTCTGTGCCGCTCTGCCGCTCGCCCGTCCCCTCTATCAACGACACCGTTGACTTTGACCCGCCGCTCCCGCTCTCTTGCCAGCGCCGCCCTCGACCTCTACCTCGATACCGATAGAACGAGCCGGCGCCACCGACTCGCCCAGTCTCGCACCCCCGTCGGGACAAGGTGCGTCCCCGTCGTTCCCGCTAACGCCCTAGCCTAACCGCCGCCTCTCCCCTTCCCTCTCCCTCTCCCTCTTCCTCGCCATCGACCTCTCCGCTTGATCAACCCGATCCTCGCGATCGAGTCTCGCGAGCTCCACCCCTCCCGCCAGCTCATCCGCCCTCTATCATTGACCCTCCCCAGACGACTCGATCGACCGCGATCGACCGACCGCGACCTGCCACGCCGATGCACACAGACGACCCCCCATCGTTGCTGCCCCCCGCTCCTGCTCTATCGCCTGCTCCCACTCCCGCTCTCTCTCGCTCTCTCCCTTGCTCTATCGACCACGGCCCGCTGCTCTAACCTCAACAAACGACGCCGATCGCCGCTCCCACTCTCCCGCCGACGCCGACCTTGACCTCGCGGCCGCGCCGACTCGCGCCGCACCTTGCACTCTACCCTGCCCTGGCTGGGCCAAGGTATGTCCCCGCCGTTCCCGCTAACGCCCCCGCCTCACCGCTCTCTCCCGCTCCCTCTCCACCTCCATCACTCGCATTCGACCCGTCCCTGCCGAGTCCTCGTCCCCCGCC
>WSTG01001214.1:0-10907 GCA_019616325.1 Ceratobasidium sp. 394 | reverse complement strand
CCCCCAAGTCGAGTTACCTTGCCTTACCCCAGTCCAAGGTCGTCGTTCTTTGCGCCTCGAGCCGCCTGCTCGTTGCAAGATGTAACCCAGTCTGAGTGACCTGTGAGTGGCTCGCCGATTGGAGCGCCTGTGTGTGCATCCCATACTCGCACTGTCTTGTCGTGTGAACCAGAGACAATGCGGTGGCCGTCGGGAGAGAACGCAACAGATGTAACCGAGTATGAGTGACCTGTGAGTGGGTCGCCGATCAGAGCGCCTGAGTGTGCATCCCATACTCGCACTGTGTAGTCGCCCGAACCAGAGACAATGTGGTGGCCGTCAGGAGAGAACGCAACGGAATTCACCTCAGACTCGAGCACAACGCAATGCCGCAACGAAGACCATGTTTCTTGCCCGCCATGGAGAACCTTCATTGTATTCACGAAGTGTTGCTTCCGCATTTCCGCCAACGAGGTCTTGATCGGCAAGAACGCCAACCCAGAGATGTATAAATGCGGCGTACTTTCGGAGATTGGGACGTAGAATATCTGGATGAATCGCTCAAGGTCGTTGGCAATTCCGAGTTCGGGCGTACCCTGCACGTGGGCGTGATTTCAAGTCATTAGCACGGGCGAATAATCCAAAATATGCACAAACCTCGCACCAGCGCCTTAGATCCCGTGCACTTGAAAGAGCCGTGTTCAGCTTTCCGATCAAGCTTAGCGCCTCCACCCAGTACAGCACGCATGGTTCATTCAGAATCTGGCTCAGAAGTGTCCCAGCGTGCGATGTCAACACCTCTTTTTCAATTTGCACCAGGTGACTAGTCCAGTACTCGCTGCTGTATCGCAACCCATTCGTGATTGCCGAGAGGTCGAGGTCTGGTATATCCTTGTTCCGCACGTAGGATGTTTCGAGGTTGCATATATTAAATTTGAGCTTTGCGACCATCGTCTCCATGCAGCCTTCAGCTAGTTCCGCGTTTCGCATTGGGAGATCCACGTTGAACCGCTCAGAAGCAGCACGTGTACTGATGTAGTCGGCGAACGATGGGTGATACACGCGCACGGTTTCGCCCTGACTTTGATCGATATAGAGTACCGAGCCCAGCCTACTGACCACGTTCTTCAACACGTCTTGCTCGACGCGGTCGCCCAGCACCTCGCACAGAGTAGATATTGAAAGTGGTGTCCGGCTGGAGCAAGCGACGATGAACCCGAGACACCGCTGGACGTCTTCTATGTTGTCGCTGCCACCCTTCCCTACGCTTGCTTCAATCGCGGTATCATATAGGACTTCTAGAGCGCTCCTGGTCGAAGCCACCCTGGTCTTTTCGAGCAGCGAGTCGAATCGTGCCCTTGGGTTGGTAGCATCTAGGATGAGCTCGCACGCTGTATGCGCCCATATGAACAGCCCACCGGCTTTCTCAGCCAGCTTAGATTCGGCATCGTCAGGTAACGAGTTAGCTTCCGGCAAGCCCTGGAAGCGGTGGCGGATATACGCCAGGATATCGTCGGTAGCACTATAGCCTTGCAGGTCGCGCGTGGCAAAGACGTGCTTTCGGGACGCTAAATCAAAGTACCTCTTGATATCTCGGTCTGGGCGGCTAGTAATCACAATCTTCAGCCAACCGAACGCCTGCGACATCCCGTGTAGCTGTGTGAGAAGTCGTCTGCGGGTTTGCTCATCTCCACATTCGTCCAGTGCATCGACCACAATCACGAGGCGGCGAGTCGCAGCCGACACTTTAGGGAGTTGGGATAGGTCCGCGACAAGTTTATTGTACTGAGTTTCCGTACTAGGCGAGCTACAGATCGAGTCGTTTTGCTGCATCACAGTCGCGAGAGCTTCAGCGTATGCAGGCTGGCACATCGCTAGGCCATGGATTGCTGTCGTAAGGACTCTCTGAGGATCACGTCGCTTCTTGTCGTCGCGCTTGCAGAAGAAGCTAGAAGCTAGCATGTTGAGACCGTCGAGTTTCTGGCAGACCGAAGTTGCGATTGTGCTTTTGCCCAACCCGGCATGGCCGTGCACCCAGAGAAGGCGTTCCGAGTCGTTTGAGCTTTCGCACCATGCGGTAATATCGGATATGATTTCTTTTCGGGTACCGTCTAGACAAGCGCGGGAAATATCGTAGCTGGCTCCACCAAGTGGCTTCAGTTCGTTGAGTAGCCTGGGTTGGCCTTGTATGTCGTTTCATGCTGTGAGTCAAGCCAATACTCGAACCAAGCTGATGCACCGACCTTCCAGAAGGGTCTGCACGGCGATCCCTAGTTCGAACTCTTCCTTCACGCTTTGAAGCCTCCGTAACCATGCGTCCACTTGTGCTTGGGCAGTCGAACCTGCGAGCGCTCGTGTCGTTTGTCCTAAGCCGATATGGATTAGGTGAGGTGCGTCCTGATATAAAGGCAGACGTACCAGTCCCACCTTCCGTATGATAATCGATGATGAACCGCGAAGCGTCCTCGATCAGGCGGAAAAGGACCTTGACCGTGGACTGCAACTGAGGTAGCTTCGTGGCTTTCTCGACTACCGCAACGAGCGGCTCTACGCTCGATAGACCGTTGACGAGCCTCGTAACGCATTCGTCGCACCACTCTTGTGCCTCGAGTTTCTGGCGTGTTGGACGTGAGGTTGTCGCGTGACATATTATTAACAACCCCTAACCCACCTGCCATGCGGTGTTGCACAGTGCGAACACTGCTTTTGCGGTGGGATGTAGCTGCACGACAGATGGTAAGGGTCGGCCTCCGAAGACGGGACAGGGTAGGCTCACCTCGGCCACCGCTGTACCAAAATCCAAAATTGTCTTGATCACATCGCGGGTCGGACCGAGGTTGTCGAGCGGCCTACGCTTTGGATCCGCGGCGTGGACCTGCGCCTGCGCGAGAACCGTCGCGGCGGCGGCCCCTTCCTGTGTGATAATCAGTGGCAGATACATATGTCTCCAGCCGGTCGACTCACGGGTTGTGGTTCGGGAAAGACGATGGTAGCGGTGTATTGAGGGTTGTCCGAGTCTATACAAAAAGTTGCTTGGATCAGAAAGCCAGCTGAACGGCCAAACGGCCAACACGACGCGGACCTATATTTGCCTCACGTTGACTCTCGACTGCCGAGACTCTATATTGTACCGATGCAACGCGCAGCCTTCGACCGAACCTGTGCATCTCATATACTCGAATGGTGACCTCGGACTCCTTCGGGACATCGCTGTTCATCGCGGGAAAATGAGTGGACCAGCCGAGCGCCGTTCCATGCAGCTTACCAAGCGGGGATAGCGGTCCAACGCAGAGGCTGACCCCGCGCAATCTCCGGGAGGCGAAACACTTCAACATTGTCCACAAGTACTTTCAGACAGATTGGATACTTGGAGTTCGTCGACGCTAGTGTGATATCTGGAAAACGGCTATTAGCGCTGGCAGTGGGCCCCTAAATAACGCGAAGAACGAACTCTCGATACGATGGCGGATCCTATCCGCAGGTGGGACAGGCGGCTGTGACATAGTCCTTGTTGTTTGCGCTTGTAAGAGATGGTTGAATTGAGCACGGTGAACCAGTGTGGGGGAGGCTGCGAGTGTGATCAGCGAAATGCATCCGCCGTTGTGCATGCACGAGCCACGAGGTCCGACACCGGAAGAGCGGATGTATATCCAGTATCGGCCGAGCTTCCTCTCAACGACCGCAAGTCCAGTTCTCTTTGACCTTCCCCTCTAACTTCATCCAGCCGCCTCTATCCATGCCTATGTTCTATGTGACGCGCTCTCCACGCCTCGACTCGCGGAGTGTGGTGGAAACTTTGTGTTTGATTGGTGAGTTGCTTGTTGGAGTTCCTGGGGCGCAATCGCTCGTTTCCCAACAGATTTGGCGAATTTACGATGGCTGGATGGCTCACGGCTAATATTTAGGATGTTGAAGAACTACGCTGGGCTCAGAATTTTGCTTGGAGGGCTATCTCGTACATGGTTCCCGACCTCGGTCCGACCTGATGGAGGGCCCACAAGTAGATGAAGCGGCCAGTCATCCCCAAATATCTACTGCGAGATTTTCTCGTCAAGATCTATCAAGGCAAGTTCTATCCCAACTCCTTCTGGTCTGGCATGTTGACCTCCCGATTCTCAGCCTCCCGCCCCCGTCGCCCGTATACGCCTTTTCCGCCACGGCTGGATTTTCACCATCTCAGTTCTGGGTATTTGCTCTGATCCTGGCACATTTGGTTAATGTGATCCCGTTGGCTCTGGAAACCTTTCAAGTCCGAGCCGACGACTGCCCTTTGTGTCGCGCAACCCTTCACGGAAGCTTCTCCGCTCAACTACTCGACTGTGGCTTAGGACCTGGCTATTTTTTCGACATTCTCTAGGATCATCAGCGAGCGAAATGATCTAATCGTTCCCTGGCTATTGAACGAAACGGGCAGGACACATCGAGGGAGCTTCAGTCCATCGCTGGTCTCGAAGGAATGGAAGAGCGGCAGCGTCTGGTCAAGGCCGACCCGCAACACGCATCAGAATCTCCATCGAGTAACATGACTTGCGGTCGGCTTGGACTCTAATCGATCCCTTTCCTCCAACCTTCCCTACCTTGTTTCCGTGCGAGCCTGAGTGGAATTTACACAATATGTCTACGACATCGAACCCTTTCTCCGCCCCTAGATGGAATCCGTATCGCGCTTGCCTGTGGAGCCAATAGCTCATTTCTGGAGGTGGGTCGGTTTGGCAAACGAGTCTCGAGATCTACGCCACCACTTGAGCTAACCCTGTTTCTAGTCACACTCATGCCGGACAACCTGATCAGCATCAACAGCGAGAATCGAAGGGTGCACGGAGATTTTGTTGAACCGACAGGCTGTGGGACAGGCATTATTCGGCGGGGGAGAAGGCATTTTGCTGCTCTGTAAAGTCCGCATCGTGTTCAACAAGCGAGCTCGATACGACAGCATGTTAGCTCGTACTATGAACTTGATGAATATGATGATCATTTATCAAACGACGTGGACACGCGTGGAAATAAACCCGAACTGGTACATACCGCCATATAATGTTCAGCGCTTACAATGGATTGCCAATTGGCCCGCCTCTGCAACCGCGACCATGTCCTCCGAGCTCCGCTTCCGTCGTACACATCATATATTTCCTAGTATTATTCTTACCAACTACTGCAACCAATTTGGCAGTTCTGTTTTTATTCTTGTCGTAGCCTCAGCCTCTGGAAAATGCGTCGAAACTGCTGTCCGCCTCTCCACACCTCAAACCGGCTAGCTCCGCCCTCCAGGAGACCGGATACCCGGATCGAGCTCGTTGCTAATGCTTATCTCGATTTTGATGCCAATGATACCTGTGCAAGTCATCCACTCCATGTTCTAGTGGTAGTTGGAAATAATTATTAGGGCGTGTGGATCTAGTCTATCTTGCACGCAGCTCTAGCATACATTCCCCCAATGGCGCAGGGAATTTCGTCGGATCCCCGGACACGACACTCTGTTGGCGTTTGCTCTTGCTCCTCGACTATCACCCTCAACACACCATCTTTCCAACAACATACAGGTGCGATAATTTCTCCTGGACTCTTATGTCGAGTTCCCACGTTCCCGAAGGTACGGTTCTGGACACACGGCGAATCTGGAGACTGTTGATTCAGCGACTGTTGGGGGATTCCTTGCAGCTTGGGCGACTCGAGTGGGGATCTTCGTGCAGGCACCATTCCGACAGGACTTGTCATTCGGTGGATCAATGCTATCATGAACCGCTGAACGAAATCCGCACTGGGTAGGCTTGGCGTTCGACTTGTTCCTGGCTGACCTTTCACCCTACCTGCCAGGGGCGAGACAATCCGCTAGTGAAGATCGTTGAGCAGCTTAGGGAGAATTCAAGGAGTCGCCCCGCGCTTCCGCCCCTATGATGTATTTAAACGTGGTGGGCATGCGTTTGAACTTCTCTCGACTCGGTCAGTCTAAAGAAAAATACCAAGGAACAAGCTGGACGAAACGGGACAATTGATCGCTCCCGCCGTCCTTACCATGCCCTCGCTGTGACCTCTGGTTGGTGGCGGAACTGTGAGATTGGAAACCGTCAGCAGACCGCTCTGGTATTGCCCATCTTGTCTCTTTGTTCCTTATTCTTCGACCTAACTGGATGTACCATGCAAAATCGAGGGTACTTCATATTCGCCGTTAGGTATGCTCGAAACCAAATGACTGATTATATGTACCCTCAAGCTATCATCCCAGAGGGTCGCAGTGTGCGCATCCCGGAATAGAAATGATTGCGAGTCTCATTCGAACAAGTCCTTTTTGGCCCTATCTTCCTTTCTTTGCAGACAAATTACATGCTCCACGGCTACCAGCCCCATTTCACTCTCCAACCTCTTTCCGAGAGCCACTCGAGCCAAAGAATTCTTCCGAAGCTCATTTGGCATGTAGATGAATCCTGCCCGTACTCTGGCGCTTCGTCACTCTAGCCACCTGCAGCACTGTGGACCCAAGGCTTGCGGATAGTCCGCACCCTGCCTGCGGATCCCTTGAAAGCCGCACGTCAGGTGCGGCTTTCAGTGCATGTCCCCAACTGCGGTTTTTGGTATCCGCACCCTCTGCGTGTGGATTTGTTTTCTGGCTGCGGTTTTTCCGCCCGAGGTGCGGTTTTCCCGCGCGCCCCCGACCTGCGGTTTTTGGTATCCGCACCGCCTATATGCGGACTTTTTGTCTGGCTGCGGTTTTTCTGCCCTAGGTGCGGTTTTCGCGCACACGCTAGACCTGAGGTTTTGACTAACCGCAGGTGCGTTTTTTGGTATCCGCACGTTCTATGTGCGGACTTTTTGCTTGCCTTGGTTTTTCCGCCCGAGGTGCGGTTTTCCCGCACATGCCCTACCTGCGGATTTTGGGATCCGCACCCGAGGTGTGGACCTACTTCCGAATCTTGCGGTTTCTCCACCGTGCGTCTTCTTTTCTGTCTGGTGATTTTTCTCCGCCGTAGATAAATATGAATAATATTAGTTTACACGAACTCCAGGTGTGAGTCCTTGGTGTGATCAATCGATAGTGTGCCGCACAATAAGGTGTTTTTTGTGTCTCAGCAGCAGGTTCTTCGCTGCATTTACGCACGCGTAGGACCTTTCACTTAGCCGTAATAGTAGATATTTAGTGGGGTGAGTAAATGCGAGCGGATGCGGCGACGCAAAAAGTCTCCAAGTGCTAAGCGCCGGGATCACGCTTAGCTAAGCAGCAGCATTTCCAGCCTGCGAGCCTACTCTCTAACTTGCTCTCGACCACCACAGTCGGTTTTTGACCGCCCTGTATGCCCTAACCCTAGACCCCGCCCTCCACCGTATCCAGGCGAGTCCGCACCTGCTCAATGCTTGGGATATAGCTAACTCGTAATATTCCCACCTTCTGTCCGCCTGCCCGCCACCTCTCATACAACGGGATTAGCGACATGTTATTTGGTAACTCTCATTCCTGCTGCCTTATTGACTATGTTGACGCGTTTTAACACGTTGATTAGCAATGCCTGTCGCCAAAATCACAGCCAAACCCAGCGCCACGGCACCAATCACGAGCCAATGCTGGCGCCCACAGAAGTTACACACGACCAACAACAGTGTTCCCAGTTCTGCTATGTCCGACTCTTCTCTTTTGCCGCCTCACTTGCCTGCCCCTGCTTCATTCCACCCTATGAACCACAATGTGGCCACCGCGCCTCAAAGTGCACAAAAGATAAGTGAATAATCGCTATCGCTTGGACTCGGGACTAACCTTGCATGCTTAGAAACACAACGCGCCGGGTATCGTTGAGTAGCCCCAGTCCGACCAAATGGTAGAAGTCAGCGACTAAAGAAGTGGGCAGCCGTGGACCATAACCTGCGGGGAGTTCACGGTGAGTACTGAACTCGCAAACAGCCGGCGCGCCGGTCGTGTGGCCCATACGGCGACGCGACACTTTGCGTTTCGCCACATCCGCATTGCGGCGGTGCCCAGTGCCGTGCGTCGCTTATTCTTTGCATTCGTCGTCCAGCCCATCAAAGCCGTGCTCGCGGTCGGGATCCGGCCACGCTGGCGTCTCCCGACCTTTCTGGCAACCGAGCCGACCATCAGGTCGTGCCACTCCTAGCCTAAGACTAGCGTCAGCAATGGCCTCGAGGTCGGTTAGTCGTCGATTATATTAATCTATCGGGGTTGAACAAGTAAGTGCCAAAACGGGTTAGACGTTTTAGTGCTAACCATGAGCGTAGGACCGAGTGCGGCAAGGGGGAAAAGGCGGGCAAGTAATCCGGTCTTTAGTAAGTGCTGATTCGCTGCCTGGATTGGCCATTGAACTTACAGATTGTCCGCGGTTCCCATCCAGATAAACCGCATACAAACTGCGGATTTGGTGGTATTGGTTCAGCGTGTATATAGTATATCAATTAAATAGCATTGGTTTCTATTCAAAATCCGCATGCGTACGGAGGATAATCCGCATACAAATGCGGGAACATCCGCACACGAGAGGGGGAATGCCCGCACGCGAGGTGCGGAAAGTCCGCAGAACCGCCTGCGGATTTTGCCAAGAATCCGCAGGCAAATTCTGCGGACTTTTCCGCATATATAACCGCACCTGAGCTGCGGGGTTTCCGCAGCGCAGGTGCGGTTCTCCCTCCTAGGTCGGTGCGGTTTCCTACCGTCGGAAAATCCGCACCCTCTGGGTTGACAGTGCAGACCAGCAAGTCTTGTTATCACAACGTGACAGATCACTCTTAGCGTTCCCATGCTCGGTGCTATAATCTCACAGTGCATCATCCAACGTCACAAGTGGCGCATACAGGCTTCAAAATATGAAAATCGACGGGCTGGTGCAAGAAATCATACACCAAGGCTGTGTTGCGATGTGTATAACCAAGCCTTGATCGTGACTTATGCAAGCTCAGGGGTGTTCTCCGCGCTATAAAATGGTTTGTCAGCCCAGTATCGCAATGTTCACGTATACGCGACTCACAAGTACTCATGGCTGTCTGCATTCATGATTGCCAAGCCCGGGTGGGTCACGGCGAGTCGTTTTGCTCTGTCCTGGGTATAGGCATAATCACTGGTGCCCCCATTGACGGTAAAGTGAGAATTCTCATGGACAATAGTCCCAGCACGTGAGTCCGTGCCAGTTCTGAAATAGGGAATTATGAGCCAGATATTCTTTAGCGATAGGATATAAGGCCACTTACAGAGGAGATTTCCAGAAGAGGCCACAGAGGAAGATCTGGATGGCAAAACCCTCAAAGGGGGCCCAGAATCGGAGATATGGATTCACACACCTGTCCAGGTGAATCGGGGTGAACATATGCCCAAGTAGTGTCGTAGTCGATACCAAACTCAGATCTGCAACGGGTGCAATCGTAGTTGGCTGACGTAGCATCGGTTCCGATCTTCTGGAAATGGTCGACGACAGTGTTGAAGCGCTCGGTGGTGAAGCTTCCGAACCAAGTTTTGTATCGCATGGATGTGGTATTGGCAGGAATTCCGGCAAGATACGAGTTTACTTTGGACACATACTCATTGGAAGCGCTGCGGGCGTACGTGTGAAAATGAGATGTAAAACGGGTAAGTCAAGACTCACATGGCGGCGGCCAAGACCATTGGTTGCTGCTCCGCAGTACAGCCCGTGTAATTCACATCACGCCTCGAGAGGGTGGGAGTATATCTGTGGCCGGATGCGAGCCTACCCGCGAGTTTGAACTTGTGGATATTGGTGCTGGCTTGGATAGTCTTGAGTGCACCGCTGGCGTCGACGTAGTTGAAGATGTTTGCAGCCCCAAACTAACATAACAGTAAACACCACACGCTTAAGCACAGACTTGTATAGTCCGATTTCGTGACTCACACTATATGCGCCTTCGCCCGTCAACGTAAAGTTGTACACACCAGCCAGGTCATGGGTGATCTCGAAGCTTTCGCCAGGCGCGAGCACCGTGAAGGTGCTCTCCTTCTTAAACGCAGCGACCTTTGCGGGGACATACTTGACTCTAATCCCCGTAAAGCCAGGGGAGCCGGATGCAGAGGAGATCCTCATGGCATCGGTCTTGGCCGGGGAGAGGACGGTGCGTGGGTCATTGAGGAGCTAGAGTGAGAGCATAAATATAAGACATGGTAAATCATGGTATCGTAGACATACTTTGAGAGTTTCATCTCCGGTGTTTCTCAGGGTAACCTTGACACTGAGACCATGAATGTCAACAACGGAAGAGGGCCCGACAATGTCAAGCATGAGGCTTGGGGCAGCAGCAACCGCGACGGCGGAGACAAGAGCGGTAGAGGCGAAGAATATCATGACGATAAGAGACTAGAAGTAATAGGTGATGTTGGATCCATTCAAGACCACCAACTCGAGCATTTATGCGGCCTTGGACAAGGTTCTCCTCATGGGCAGCGAGCGCCATATTCCTTCAGGCGACCAGTGCACCTTAGGGAAGTCATGGACATACATGCTGCGCCGTGGAAAATTAAAGAGAAATGAAGCGTAGCTCACCTAAGAAGCCCCCTTGCCACTATAGCCGTCTTATCCAAGGGTATCGTGATTTAAGTGCGCATGCGCTCCTTACCAATCTCAATGCACCGATTACCGCACTAGGAAACCTAGCTGTGTGATTCAAGCGATGAGCACATGGATAGGCACCAGATAACAAGTCGAACTGAGCACGTCGAGATACTTCAGTTGAGGTGACGCAGCGGGGTAACCAGACGGGGAAAGCGAAGAAGCGAATGATGGCTAACGTTCAGGTAGGTGGAGAAGAACATATCTACTGGAGACATCTTGTCCCTTGCTTCTATCACACGTGAGACACCCCTTGTGAAAGCGGACGCAATTCTGGATGAGAAGGTGAGTCCAGCGGCGCGAGTCACGTGCTTGAACATCCGTGGTAGGCCGGCGCTTACGCACCCCTCTCCACGCCCTCCACTCAAGATACTGCTA
>WSTG01001211.1:0-10916 GCA_019616325.1 Ceratobasidium sp. 394 | reverse complement strand
GTAGGTTGTCTGGCAAGTTTGCCAAATGTAAAAATCGCCGTTTTGAACCTTTGGGTTCGTTAATCTTACCCTGTACAGAAATTTTGCTGTTGTTGCAGGCACCCTGCATCGTCAGAATCGGTCACATGTGTGTGTTTGCATCTGCTGGGCGGAAGACCAGAATCCGCATACTTGTCTAATTTCCAATTTCCAGAATGCATGCAAATTCTGGCGTTCGACTGTAGTACCATTTCCGTCACGTGACTAGCTGGCGCCTAAATACCTGTGTGCCCGAACCACGCTCGACGAGATGGACCAAAAGCCATATATGAGCGAACCGCGTGCGGAGCCCGGTATTACAACAGTACCGGACATTCTGCATGTAATATGCGAATATTCGACGAGTTATACTTGTGTTCAAATAGCCTACTCCTCTCGAGCGTTCTATCATGTGGCTATCCCATACGTCTGGAAGGAACTTCGGGGCGTCCATAACCTTTTCTCTCTCATCCCAGGTATAAGCATACTCCAAGACTCAGGGAACCAAAAGTCGATCGTAAGCATAACATATCCTTGTGTGAGGACCTAGCCTTCGTGACCGTTCTTTTTGTAGATTGTGTCTGATAAAGTCCCGCCTGACTTCTCACGATATGACATATACGCTCCTCTTGTTCACTCACTCAAGGTTTTTGATTCGGTCTCGCGTCGCTACAGGGTTACCTTTGCTTCCTGGGCCGCTTTGCTAAAGTATTCTGGTCAGCTTGGAGGCGATCTCTTGCCAAACCTAAGGAAATTGGTTGTTCACTGCGAATGGTGTCCGTTGGCGGATCGTATCAACTGGATTGCTATTTTTCTTGCCCACACTCTGCTCGAGATACAAGTTTCTGCTGACGCCACCAATGGCATACTCGGCATGCCCGATTCCAGGGCCTCGGCACTACTGGAACTAGTTACCCAACGCTGCCCATCGGTTCGTTCCCTGAGTTTCTTCCCCGAACCTGACGATACATACAAGTACATAACACAAGACATTGTGCCACTCGCGCCGATAATTATGTCTTTCGAGCATCTGGCGAACATCCAGAATCTCCGGTCTCTAACTATCAGCAAGGTTGCCTTGCAGTCTGATGCATTGGTCACTATTGGACTCCTTTCCACTCTCGAGCAGCTTGAGATTCACGATTCGGCATCTCAAGATATATTCAGTACCCCGCTGCCCGAGTTCCTTTTTCCCTCGCTTCGGTCTTTGACGCTCCAAATGATTGACTCCTTCGAGGTCGGTCAGGTTTGGCAAATGCAACCACTTGTCACTCGCCTCACACGCGTTCATATTAATGCCAAATCGTCAAATATGGAACGCGAGAGGGGCGAGGGGCTAGTCGGGATGATCCACCAGCTTCCTCGTATGCAGATTGAAAACAGCTCGCGTGTCGAATCCTTGTCGATCAATTTCGACATCCTCTCCGCTTCTTACGACATCCAGAAGTTGGATCCATCGAGTTTGACGAGCCTGTTTCGACTTCCGCTTCGTTATCTTAACCTCTCAATGGTGAAACTCAAGCGTTTTGACGTTTTCTGCGAGCTGCTTGCCGACTCGTGCCCCACTTTGCGCAAGCTGCATATCCCAAACCAACCGCTTGTCCTTTCGGAGCTATATAGCCTTACCCGTCTCGAAAATCTCAAACACATAAGCACCAGGGTATTATGGCAGAATCTTCCAGAACAGAAGAAATCAGATTGGTCGCGATCGTCGAGAGCGCTTGTCTCGTTGACGTACCACCACTCGAGATCTCAGGGCCTTGAGTATAGCTCTAGTATTACTGCTACCCAGATCGCGATGTGAGTAATGGTCTGTATTGAAGCAAACTACATCGGTATAAATCTTCTTCAAAGGTACTTCCTCGAAATTTGGCCAAATTTAACCGATATCGTCCCGGCCGCCGGCTTAGACGGTTCCAAGGAAGCGCTGCCGCAGCGAGTTGCTCAAAGTATGGCCGATATACGAGCAGCTTTGCACTGCACTTGCAATATGTGCACTAGACAGGCCTCTAAAACAGCTTGAAGCATAAGTTTGAATACATTCTGTTGGGTGTTTGGTGTAGAGGGGCGGCAGATCTCTTGGAGGCACTGGGTTTGAGGTTGGGGAGAATATCGCTGAATGGTGACTCTTCTTTACGTTTCTTCCCGCCTTTGTTACTGTGCAAATACTTAGTCCACCGGGTGGTAATGGCGTTACAAGAACAATTATTTATACATTAACCTGCCTAACTATTCATCCCGGATGTCACCTCTTTTATCCAGTCAGCTATGGGAGATACATCAGCGTACACCTCCAGCCCACGTATTTGTGATTCCCCAACAGGTTTGTAGATTAGGTTAACGCCTTGGACAGTGAGGGCTCGATCTCCGCTGTCTCCTTTAACAACGCTTGACACAATCAACGACTGGTATATTATCCCTCTGGGAACATCGAACGAGTGTCGAGTTGCTCTAGTAAGGTATGGGATAGTAACGGATATCTCCTAAACAACGCGGGGCCCGCAAACTCACTCATGTTTCATCGATTTATAACCTAGAAAATACTCCTTGAAATACTTGGCGATCGCAACTTTGCCTTCGACCCTTGTTGAGCTGCAAAACTTGAAAAACGAATCTAGAAAGCTCAGCACTTGAGTACATTATCTGACGTATTCAAACGCCGACTCATTACTTGCCCTCATGCCAAAAGTCTTTCCATTGCTCCCAATCAAGTCCGTCGGTAGCGTCGTTGAATTCTTTTAGCCACTTCTGCTCGAAGTCCCACTGCTCTTGGGTTAATCCAAGGTCAGTAGGAGAAGAAGACCAGATTGTTTGATCAACGTAGGAGGCCGCCATTTCAGGCCGCACAAAAGGTGGGGGTGTAGATGGAGACGGTAAGATGGACGTGGGGACGAGGCAACTTCCATTACGCATGGGTTTATATATTTGAAAACCTGCACGTTGCGGGGTGGCAAGGATTCATATTTGATCAATAGGGCATCGGCTAGATTCGCCATACGACAAGTTGCGGTAAGCCGGGATCTGCTCGTAATCTTGATAGAGTAACTTTGGGCCCGTACCCATGACATGGATGGCTGTATTCAGAAAGATGGATGGGAGAGACGTAAAAATATTAGCTTGAGAGATGGAAATGCTCTTGGGGTAATTTCATTTCAAGCCTCCTGCTGATTGAGCGCGGTACGCATGCTTTTGAAACCTTCAAGGTACATGCGCTCGGAATGGCAGGCAGCGAGTCCCATAAACTACTGATATCCAATTGCATAGTCGGACTTGGGAATGATACCCATCAAATATTCTGATTCCCTTCGGCTACCTCCTTTATAACAGGTACGAGTGATGATGTGTCGATGTAAGTCTCAAATTTGGTTAGGAACTTGCCGCCAGGAAGCTTGTGGATTACAGCGAGGCCCGGAATATCGATAGAGCGGTCCAAGAGATCTCCATTGACCTTGTAGGTGACGGTCGCGTTTTGGTAAATTAAACCCGGTGGATCAACAAACGAGAGCCGGGCGATCCTGGGAGTAGATCGCAACGATAAACAACTAGGTTAATGGTTGAACTGACTGGTTGGCTTTAATGCACCTACGTGTGTTTCATAAGCTTTAGAAGCTTGAATTGCCCCTCGAAATGCTTTCCGATTTCGGCTTTTCCCTCTATCCTCACGTTGTTGAATTGCAGAACAGCATCTGAGCGACGGTTAACAACTGAGGCATATCGCAGAAGGGTAGGAAATATGACCTACTATCATCCCAGAATTTCTCCCATCTCGACCAGTCTAGAGAATCCGATGCTTGGTTGAATCTATCCAACCATTCCTTCTCTGCCTGGATCTGGGGGTCTGCCAGGCTGGGTGCATATACTTCAGGGCTCGACTGCGACATGTGCGGTATTTAAACAAAGGTCTCGGGGGGACAGGGGATGGATTTCTCGGTCAAAAACAGCCTGGGCGCATCTTATACAATCGCAAGTTGCCCACTTAGTAAGTCTCACTATCGCGTGACTAAGAGACCGGCAAAAAACGCAACCGCACGCCATGCTGATCCGGAATTTGCCAGCTTTATTCATTAGGTTCCACAGGACGCGGCGAGCTCGGCCAGCAACACAGTGGCAAACAAACACGAGAGCATCAAGCATATATGCCAGATATGGGTGGGTTTCGGCGCCATATTGGGTATGGGCATCAGGAAATAGGATTGGCTTGAGCCACGCGTGCCTGTCGTGTCCTCACGATTTCAGTAAAGTTTAGGACCCGGGGCAGTGCCGCCGACCAAAACAAGTTTATTGTAAATCCAAGTCGGTCGACCCAATTTCTCTGCTGATTTGATTTACATGTAGACATACATTGATAAACCTTATGGAGGCAACAAGTAGGTTAGGATGAATTGGGCATCTTGTCCGTGCATAGGGTGCATAAAATGTGCATGGCTCAACCAAACCTCCTGTGCCGTCACTATGCATCTTCCAGAGCAAGTCGCGGCAAAACATTCATCGCCCTAAACACAAATCCCTCAGCCACCACGCCCGCGCTCTCAACCCACACTCACGTTAACTCCTGGAACAACAGCTTGGCCGCATACGGGATCGTCAACTTGGCAACCTTTTTCGAACTCTTGCAGTACGGACACCAGCCGTTGTACCCCATAAGCCCGCACGTCTCGCACGCATTGATCTCAAACGCGTCGGATGAGATCATGAGCCGCTCGAGAAGGAGCTGGGTCGCGCCATATCCGATGAGGCAGTCGCGTTCCATTTCGCCGAGACGGAGACCTCCGTCGCGGGATCGACCTTCGGTGGGTTGTCGGGTGAGTACCGCACGAGGGCCCCTGTGCGGAGTTAATAGTGGCCCAAAACGTGAATACGGGAACGTACTTGGCACGCGCATGCATCTTGTCCATAACCATGTGCTCTGCAAAATGTCAGCATTTCTCTCAAATGATTGCTGCATCACGTACTTAGTTTCTAAGTTGGCAACAATATCAGCACACCCGTAGCAATCCCAAACGCACATACTGACCTGATAATAAATCGGCCCAAAGTACACATACGCCTCCATAGGTTCTCCAGTAATACCGCTCGTCAACATATCCTTCCCAGCGTAACTAAATCCATAATCGATAAGGATGCGAGACATGTCCTCAACCTATCAATCAATTTGGTAAGACTGGACTCATCCGAGAATAAACCCACATACTTTAGACCCTCCGAATGCAGTCCCATACTGCAAAGCCCCAGACAAAACCCCAGCCTAAACGTCAACCCAAACATTAGCCCAACAAGTTCAAAAATCCATGCATATACCCACCTTCCCCGCCAACAACTCAATCATCTTCCCAACCGTCATCCGGGACGGAAACCCATGAGGATTCATAATCGTATCTACCACCAACCCCAATCAACCCAATCATCCTCACCTATATCACCAAGAAAACTCACCAGGATTAATCCCCTGATCATTAAACGGCATATCCTCCTGATTCACAATCAACCCACACACACCCTTTTGTCCATGCCTCGACGAAAACTTGTCCCCCAACTCGGGCCTGCGCGTCTGCCTCAACAGCACCTTGACCAGTGTTTGGTCATTGTCCGTATCCGTCACCAACACCTTGTCGACGTATCCCGGAATCGGGGATTTATAAGACATGGGAGTGTTTCGGTAAGAGATCGAAGCGGCGGCGCCTTGGCCCGTGTTGAATGTATTGTCATTGGCGTTGACGGGTGACTGTTTGTTGACGTAGACGTCGCCTGGGTCAACGCGTTCGCCTACACCGGCGATTCCATCTGCTTGGATAATGTCGTAGCGTTTTTGTATCGAGCCGTCGGGTTCGCGTGGGGCATCTGCTAGCCGATCGAACCTTTACCCACCCCAAAGTCAATCCAACAAAAGCAAAACGGGAGGGGAATGTACTCACGTGCCATTAGGATACTTTCTAATCAACGTCGCATTCTTCCTAAAAACCTGACACCTTCCATACCCTCGATCCAAACTCGCCTACCCGCCCACCGCAAATCAACCCCCCACTCCAAACAAACCACACCAAAATGACTCACCTTGTTCAAAATCAACGCATCCTCAATATCATACCCCGAATAACTCATAACCGCAACCGTCGCATTCTGCCCAGCCGGCAACCGATCATACCCAATAAGCTCAATCGTCTTGGTCTTGACCATCGGCTGCTGCGGGTACACGCTCAAATATAAAAGCGTATCGATCCTGTTGAGTTGGTTGTACGCAATAGCCCCGATGGACTGTTTGCCCATGGCGCATTGGTAGGTGTTGCGCGGGGACTGGTTGTGGTGCGGGTATGGAATGAGTCCGGCTACTGCGCCTAGGATGGTGAATGGTTCGATTTCGAGGTGCGTTGTGGAAGGTTCGATGGAGGATTCGTAGAGTGCGATGTGCGAGTCGTTTTCTTCGTTGACGTCCAAGTACTCGATGAGCCCTTTTTTCAAGAAATCGTCAAACGTCACGACTCCCCTCTTTAGCAACTGGGCCCCCCAAATTAGCCAATACTCGAATAAACGACAAGGATGACTCACGTTGATATGCTCCGTCCTGACTTTTGGCCTCTGGTTCTCTACAATAATCATAGGCCTACAAATCCTGCCCCCATCCGACGCGATATGCACCGTATGATGATGGTGGTTGATATACACGCTAATAAACTCGCTGATCCGCCCACTCCGCCGCAACTTTCGAAAATTCGCAACAAACCGCGTCGGGAATCGTGTCAAGCCGATAATCGAGCCGTTTACGTTGACGACAAACGTATGGGCAGTGTAAATCTCTGCGCCAGTTGAAAGCACAATATCTACCCACCCATAAATCAGTAAAGGGAAGCGAAAAGGTGACTGGGACTGACCTTCAACGCCCAACATAAATGCAATCCTTTTAATCGGTTCTTCCTCGACGTCGGTCGTAATATGCGTCATGAGCGCCAGGTTCTTGACTAGTCCACACGCCTCGCCTTCTGGCGTATCACTCGTACACAACATCCCCCACTGACTCGGCTGCAGCGCTCGAGGACCAGATACCTTCCGCGTCTTTTCAAACTGGCTGCTGATACGCGTCATCATGCCCAGGGCCGAGATGAAACTCAACCTATATCGCAGGATTAGTATAGCCTCGGATATAAGAGTGTGTGTGAGGGCGTACCTGGATAAAACGTGCGTCACACCCGCCCTCTCCATCTTGAACCGCTTCAAACTCCAATTCCCCGTCGAAATCGCACGCACGAACCCGCTCGTGATCAAATCACTCTGATAGAGCAGGCTCTGGTACGCATCGAATTCCGACGTCCGACTCGGCTTTTTGAGAACCTTGTCGATGCTCGATTTGAGGTTTTGATTGAACGTTTTGAATATGTCTTCGAATAGGAGCGAGAGTAGTTGGCCAGCCCTGGGTCCGAAATTGGTTATGCACAACGTTCGCGGGTGAGGGCAAGAGGACATACAATTCAAGCCGCTTATTCCCCACATAATCCCTATCATCCACCAGCTTTTCATCCGCCATCGCCATCAACACCCTCCTCGTCATAGTCGCGACGTAAATCGCCTTGTGGCGGAAATCCATCCCAGTTACTTCGACATGCGCAAGCACAATCGTCGCCAACGCCTCCATCGCTTCTTCCCACATTGGCCTCTTCGCGCCCACCTGGAACCCTCTTCGGGTCACTTTTACCCGCGAGCCAATATATTCGAGGGCTTGGTGGGTGGTAAAGACGCCGGCGAGAGCACAATCTTCCAGATTAGGTGCAAAGGCGGATTTATGTGCTTCGGTGGAGCCGGCACAGAGTAGGAGGATCTCCTTGTCGGATTGGATGCCCATGGCTTTGAGGGCGATGCAGACGGGGATGTCTTCGTTGATCGAGTTGTGACGGAGGTAGATCCTATTCTTTTTCATGAGAACGTAGGTTTTGGATTTACGTTCGTGCGTGGACCTGCGCTCTTTGTTAGTAAAACCACATGCCATCCAAGAAAGAAGAGACGCACGAAGTAACAGACGCCTGCACAATCCCCTTGACCGGATCCGTCTCGACGATAATCCGGTTCTTGCTCAACTGCTCCTGGACCAAAATGACCTTTTCCGTCCCCTTGACGATAAAATACCCGCCAGGATCCAGCGGGCACTCGGTCATCCTCGCCAACGCCGCCTCGCTCTGTCCCGCCAACACGCACTTGCTGCTCCTCAACATGATTGGCAACCGTCCAATCGGCACGCCTTTCCGTCGGACGATCACGTTTCCTCGGGTATACTGTACATCCACCGTAATAGTCGCAGCATACGTTGTATCCCTCAATCTACACTCGTGCGGCGTGACAGACTTGTCAAACGAGTCGTCGTTCCGAGTGGGCATGCCGACATGGATGCCAGTGTACTTGAGCCAGAACTTGGGATCGACGTCGGAGAGGACTTTGTTATTGGCTTTGAGAATGTTGGCGAGGTCGACATCGACGAAATAGTTGAACGAGTCGATGTGTTGTTTGACGAGACCTTTGACTTTGAGAAAGGCGGGAAGCAGGAGCCACTTGTCCTACCACCGAAATAAATACAATCGAATTCAGAAGGTACGACGAGCTCACCTCAACATTCTTGATTGGATCCATAAGCCCTATCCCCTTCCAATTCGGCCTACTCATTTCCTCCCATTCCGCCAGTCCCTCTTGGCGCAATTGTTCGGCCACATCGTCCTCCTGGGTGGGTACAACGTTTGGGGTCGGAACGGGCGGAGGCGGAGGAGCTGGGGTCGCCGTGGACAGTGTGGACGTGGATGCAACTGGTGCTGGGGTCGCGGATGGGACTGCCTTGCGCGACGGGACTTTGCGTGGCGGCATCGAGCAAACAAGTCAGAAATTGTCGTTGGCACAAACAAAGGCACAGCCTCTGATCTGATCATCCCGATCACGATTGCAAATTGCCACTTAGCCACCGCTCACGGATTCGGTTCCCACTTCCCCCTCGAACCGAGTGCCAGTACCTACTACTGATCACCTCACATTTCGGGCCCCGTTTGCCGCGACAAATTTCTGGTGTGGTATCATACAACATCCGGTTTGTCTCACGACTCCACCAGCGCACGCTGAATCAGCTTGATAACGAGCGCCTAACACCCAGGGAAGTAAACGGGTAGTCACGGGTAGCTCACCAACTCTGGCAGCTCTCAACCGTTTAACCTACAATTCAACAGGTAGGCCTAAAGCGAGCCGAGGAGCTTACAAGTCAAATTTGGAGGTATATTTTATGGTGGGGGGACGAGAAATTCAGTTACCCGTGCCTACCCGTTCTACCCGTTTACTCCCCTGCTGGGATCCGATTTGTCAACAATCAGAACTGGAGACGGGCTCCAGTCGCCATTGCCAATTCAAGGGCCGTTGTGAGAGCTGAACTCTAGGGCAACCCCACGGTTCGCCCGACCGTTGCACGGGCAAAATTTGAGCCACAGCGTGGACATCGTGGATTTTTGGCTATTTCATTGTTGCATAGCTCGGGCTCGGCGAAGCGGGGAGGTGGAGGGGCCACCAGCTTGGTCTCAATGAGCTGCCGAGCTCCAGGCAAGTCCGAATGCTCGTGCCGAGACGCTCAACACTGGTACTCTCGGAGAATATCGCTTGAAGCTGCTATGGCTTTCGTTGAGTATAAAATGAAGAGCCACAGTCTTGCTGAGTGTCATCGACTCTTACCACTCGAAGAGATATAGTTCTACTCATTCCCACTTCAGCCAAACAGCTCATTTCCTACCATGTCTTCCGGTTCTTCCATCCCTCCCACCAACAATTTCTGCTTTGGACCACGCTTGGTCAAGGAGGAAGAATGGCTTTTGCGGTTCACCGAGGCTATGGACTCGTTGGACTTGAATCGCTGGAGCACTTTCTGGACCGACGGTATGTCGTTTGGGTATTTACTACCTCACATATCCACTTATCCGTGCCATGAAACTAGATGTCTTCTGTCAATTCGGCAATGCCCCTAGGCAAGAGGGCAAAACAGCGATGATCAAGTTCTTCGAGCCGCAGTTGAAATTGGTTGACAGCCTCACACATACGTTCGTATATGTCTACCTCAGCTTGGGCTACTAAATACTAAAATAATACTGTACTCCAGGATTCTGCGCTGTTATTACGACACAACGAGCGGTATCATTTACCAGACAGGCTTGATGACTTATGAGGTTAAAGGAGACCAGCAAGGTCGCAAGATCACCATGCCTGCACTGGCAGTTATTCACAAACAACAAGGCAAGGAGACGATTTCGGGTCTCGAAGTCTACGCGGATACCACGCCGATGAAGGAGGTTGCGCAGGAGGTCATGTCTAGTAAGAAGTAGAGAGCTACTAGTTCTATGTAGCCGCACTGTAGCAAGTGTCGGGATGTAACCTTAGTCCCTGCAGGGGACTTAATAGAATTCCTATCATGGACATCTGTTCGGTCCCGTTTGGACTTGCCGAACGTCCATCTAAAAGAGCAAAATTAGCGTGAAACCGGAAGGGAGGTCCATTTTTGATCAAATAAGTCCATTTTTAATCGCCTTTTTCCAGAACTGGACTGGCAGGAAGTCCATGGACGAGTCCGAAGTCCGATTGCAGGCTTCTAAACTGTCCGCCTGGACCTCAAACCCGTCCGCCTGGACCTGCAAGCCGTCCGCTCGGACTTCTGGGTTGTCCGTCTAGATATTTCCGAACCGTCTGCCTGGATTTCTGGGCCGTCCGCCTGGACTTTAAAGCCGTCCAATTGGGACTTCCGGGCCGTCCGATTGGACTTCCAAGCCGTGCACCTGGACTTCCGGGCCGTCCGCTCGGACTTCTAGGTTGTCCATCTGGATATCTCCGAACCGTCCACCTGGACTTTTAAGCCGTCCGATTGGACTTCCAGGCCGTTTGCTCGGACTTCTGGGTTG
>WSTG01001210.1:0-10922 GCA_019616325.1 Ceratobasidium sp. 394 | reverse complement strand
GTCTAGCGCCTTCCCGGGGTCTTTCGACTCCTATACCGAGCAGCTTCCCATACCCACTTTTGTGCAGCTCCTTTCTGTAACTGTACACAAAAAATTCTTGCGCCCTATGTCTTGCTCTCCAATGGCACCTTGCTTACCACATGCCTAAATTTACCACCTTACCCATCCTAGGCTGCTTCGAGTCTGAGCGTTGATATCGATTCCCAGACCCACCTGTCTCCACCGTCCCACAAAGAAATCAGGAAGTCAAGTAGTCGGAAGATCATAGTGGCAAGTTCTCGCGAAGCCTCACACAGAGCTTCGACGAGATCCAGCCGTGTTGATCGTGCTTGCAAGCACATGCTAAGCTACCTCCCCCCGACAAAGATTTCACGCGGATTTCTAGCCATAACCTTATAGCCTGTTTCCGGTAACGCAACGCCCGGTAGTACATTGTATGTTCTCATAAAAAAACCCCTCCTCCATCCACAGTGATGATCTGACCGGTCAAGTATTGACACTACATTGCTTAAATGCGTAAGCCTCGTACTCAAAATACCCGCTAAACCCATCAGACTCACCTTCATAGTAAATATATATCCCTCAGCAACTTCATCAGGGGTACCAACGTGCCCCACCAACAATTTCTCGCGGGAAGCCTTGTACATATTTTCGCGCACCTCGGCCAGGAAGTGTTGGTGCAGCTCGGTGGCGACCAGTCCAGGTGAGCTACATTACATGTGAGTTCAAACTCCAAGACGAACGCAAGTTACATACATGGTGTTTACTCTAGAAAGAAAGCGATCATCAGCTTGATGGAAGCGCATATAGTATAGTGTGCCCACCGAAGTGGCTTCAGATCGACAGCTAGTCCGCGTGTTGTCATTTCCACAGCTCCCGCAGCTCCAAAGACAAATCCCCACCCAGCGTATGGGCGTTTCTGAGCGGTTCCGATGGTCAGGGTGAGAGAACCCCCAGGTCGAACCAGCCCGTGTTTGTAGATGTGGTTAGCTAGGAGGATGCGTTGGTGGTTAAATAAATCTTAGAGGCTCGGTGCGTGCTCTCCTGCGTTCAGCACTGCCCAGTAGCGCGAGCTAGCGTTAAATAGTAAGGAATTTAGTTCAAGATGCCAAAGTGCTATAAAATTACTCAAAGTTATCCCGCAACTATTCACGAAGATCGACATCAGCAGCTGGCGCGCCTCCTTTCATGGTGTTTCCGGCAGTAATAACCTGGTTCAAGCCCCTACACTTTGAACTTTGCTACTTGACTGGATGACATCTATTTGTCAAATGGTCAAAAGGAGCTTCCTTAGTCAAGAACCTAGTGAGGGTAACGAAATCCGCGATATCAAACGGATACCCGGACACCGTCACGTCTTGCTTGCCCTTGATGCTTTTCTTGAGCAGTTCGACGGCAGCGTCGACTTTGGACTGGGTTGAGGAGGCGATGACGACCGATGCGCTGTTGGACAGAGCCGCAGCTGCTACGTCGCTACGGCCGATTCCTACGTGTCGCTTGTAAGGCAATGGGGTTAAACGACAAAGGATGGTAATATGCGTACCAGAAGAACCGCCAATGACGAGAACTTTCTTGCCGTTCAAAAGCGTGTTGGAGGTACTCATAGTGGTGTGGTAGCTGTTTCTAGTTGAGACTTTTTGTGATTTTTTGTCGAAGAGAATAAAGCCATTTTATGCAGCTAGACCCTGCTGGGCGACACGTCCAAAAGGGACATTGAGAATGTCCGGCCTGCCGAAGCGTTAGTAAGACCATGTATGCATAGTAGTTGAAAGTATCACGCTGCAGCTTGGTGTTTGTCATACCCCAAACCATCCCCGGGTATTGCTCAGCATTGGGATGAGCTGCTTGTAAAGCATGACAGCAAGGCGCAAACTGGGCGCATGCTGGAAGCGACCTAGAGTCTCTGTAATCAAAAAGTAATGTGGAACGCAAGCCCTCTTGGCGTTGAATCTATACCCGGGCGATATGCATCCCTTGCACTAGATATGTTACGGGACTTTCCAACAGGCATACCTCTCTTAAGTCGCTCGATCAATGCGCCGAAATGCCTAGAGTATAACGAAGTCCACACACTACGCCCTAGCTGTCGCCAACAAGGTGTCACTCAAGATATTCGGGGAATCGCTATATTTATCCCGATAAAAGGTTGCGCTTTTCGAACGTATTTGGTGGTCTATTTTACTGCGAGGCCTACCCAATGTTCGCAAGTCTTCCATCCAGGGTACTTGGTTAACCTCTTGCTGGCGAAATAGCACATGGACCCCCTCCCCTAGTCACCTGGCCGTTCTTCGGCCGGGGCAAGCAACCACCTCTAAACTCCCATGTACGTCCTGGTAGTACCAATACACCCCAACATTGTCCGAAAATGTAATGCACGTGTAACGAGGGTCACACCATACTGGCTTCATCACCCTCCAGAGTCGCTGCATCATTGGGATGTGTCAGCACAACTATATGCGCAATGAATAATGGACTTTCTATGCAAATATCCTAGCAATACGCAGTTCTCCCCTAAGTCCAGACAGTCGGGATGTTCCATCACGATATCGCTCGTACATGTGAACTCGTGGACATAATTTTATCTAGCTTCAGCGCTCAAACATGTGACCCGCCTGATCCCAAAGTCTAGTTACCTTCGAAACCGACAAAAACCGACAAGGTCAACAGGACAAACTCGGAACCCAAAGCCTCAACACATCTAGTCGTAAATATATAACCGGGCTTCTCGCACGTTATCCCACAACCCCTCGTGCACAAGCGCACATGTCGACCGGGCGGAACTCGGCACCACCCAACCCAACACGAAGCAGCACCACAAGAACAGAGAACCAACACAGGGCTGAAACAGCAAACGCATAGTGACTAGTAGGGTACCAAACCTAAACCAACAATAGAACGTGAATCCAAAAACTCAATACCACCTTGGGAGCATTTCATTTCGCAGACAACTAGGGCTAACATGTGCGTTGAAAAGTCGAGAAAACATAGAGCCGAGCTAAAGATAGTATAGCGTGAGAGCCCCGGTAAGCCCATCGGTTCCTGGATAGGCGACATCTCTACGCGAGGAGTTTGTAGTATTCAATTCTATCCATCTTACGGTATGCTAGGCGCAACGGTCGTTTAGCCGAGGCTCAAAATGGTAGTTTCAGACAAACGAACGACAGGTTCACCTGCCAAAGGGCCGGTAGTATAACGGAGCTGGGTCACGATGGCCTTGTTCTAGGGTCGTTTCGGCTCTAGGGCAACGAGGTGAGGATCAAGCGGCCATAGGAGTATCCATGTGACAAGACCCGAGGGGATCACAAAATGTAAGCGCCGACCGAGGTCATCACACCTTGTGGTGGGCTGAAATGTGTGCCTCGTTGTATGAAATACTACACGAACGCAAGATACGACGTAAGAGGCCCTGGGCATCATGTTCATGTCGCTTAAGCGATCTGAACTGACCGTAGTCTGATCTCGCCAAGAAAGACTCAAATTCGATTATGCTTTAACACTACCAGAGCTTCAACGCGAAAGTTTTGAAGATCTTGGCATCCTTCCCCACCCCAGAACCCCCAACCCCGACGATCCTCCACAAACTTCCCCAAACTAACCCACAATCAACGAGTAGTCACAAGAATTTATTTTAAACTCAACTACAATGTGAAAGTACACCATAACATAACAATGAATACAAAACCCTACATCAACCACGCCCAGAATTTTTCCCACCAATTCCTCGGCGGAGGCTCATCATACGTATCAGCCTCGATCTCTGCAATACCGCTCATGAAATCCATCTCGGCGGGTTTGACCATCGGCTGGCGGTAGAAATACTTGGCGCCGACGTATAGGATCGGGAACAGGATGAGTGGAATGTAGTTGGTGACAAAGGTCGCGACGTCCCAGTTGCCCCTGAGGAAGACGTTCCATCCGGAGAACTAGTTGATGTGTGAGTGTGGGGTAGGGATCGATGTGTGCGGGGACTTACGATGCAAATGAGCAAGCACGCTACGAGGGCGTACCACGCAGCATATGGTTGAAGCTTGGACGCGTATGGGAGCGTTGAGCGGTCAAAGCCCTGGGCCTTGAGACCGGCATAGAAGCGGACATAGGTAAAGCTAATGCCGAACCAGGTCATCAAGCCAGCGACGGCAGTCTGAACATCGTGTTAGCTAAATCCAGTCTATGGAGATGACAACATACCATGTTCGCGAACCACCCAAAGACTGTTCCAGCACCGCTGTTCACGCTCATATAGGCAAGAGCAGAGAAGAGCGAGCAAAAGATGACCGCAACATAAGGCAAGCCGTTTTTGGAAACCCTGCTAAAGATCTTGGGCGCGTTCTTGGCAAGGGACAGACCGTACAGCGCACGGGAAGACGTGTACAAGTCGGAGCTTGCAGCAGACCAGGCAGAGGTAAGGAGCGCGGCATTGATAACCGACGGCAGACCCTTGATGCCCGCCGTCTGGATCGCAATGACGAATGGAGACGCGGCAGCATCACCCGTGGCAAGGTTGAGGCTTGGGTGATTGGACGGCACGAGCAAGCCGATGATCAGCGTACCGCCAATGTAGAACAGGAGAATACGAATGTAAACGCGGCGAATGGCCTTGGGCAGGTTCCGGCGGGGGTTCTTGGCCTCGCCGGCGGCAATGGCGACGATCTCGGTTCCGATAAAGGAAAATGCGGCCTGGGTCATGACGGACCACCAGCCGAGGAACTGGCCTTTAGATCCCCCAATGCCTGCATATTGCACAAACGGTCCCGGATGCTTCCAGTAGCGGAAGCCAAGGCGGTCGTGGTTGGGACCTCCACCGAGATCGAGGACGATACCCAGGATCTAATCATTTATCAGAAAAATGTTTGTGGGGAATCACGGGGGACTTACGATGAGGCCCGTGATTGTGATGACCTTGATGCTCGCAAAGATGAATTCACATTCACCATAGACGCCGGCGCCAAGCATGTTGATGACAACGACGACGATGAGGCAGATCGAGATCCAGAGCGCATCACTGAAATATCGGTTAATTTTTTGGCACGCGACCGGGGCTAGCGCGCTTACTTGATCCTGTCCTTCATCCAGTAGTTGATCAGGACTGCCGCAGCGGCCAACTCGGCGGGGAGGATGATCGTCCAGTTGTACCAGTAATTCCACTAGTAAAGTAAGCATCTGGTGTATCAAGTTACGAACCGACTTACGCCCATAGTAAATGAAAACGCGGGGTCGACGAATCGCTCTGCCAGTTTGATGTGGCCACCAGGAATGGGCAAGTACGCGATCATCTCGCCAAGGGAAACCATGACCGAGTAGCACTGCACGCGAGTTAGTACAAATACTGACGGAGATATCGCTCGCTTACAATGCTGCCGACGGCCATGTAGCCGAGGAGCAAGCCGATGGGCCCACCATGTCTGAGCGCACCGGCGGTACCCAAGAACAGACCTGTACCGATCACACCACCGATACTGCACGACGATTAGCACGCAGTAGCAGACAGGACAGTCGGACCCACCTGATCATGGCGATATGCCTGTTCTTGAGCTGCCGCTGCAGCTTGCGCTCGACAACATACTCCTCACCGACGGGGTCGCCAGCATGGTTGACGTCATAGTCAGAGCCGTCTTTCGGGACCGCCTTTTCGTTGTAGGGTGCCTTTTCGCCGGCTCGGATATCAGCCATGGTGGTGTGGAGAAGGGGGAAGGGCGGTGGGGGAAGTACAGACAGGAGTGGGACTATATATAGTGTCCTAAGAGCGACATCAGACCCTGAGTGTACTTGGGGCACCGTTGCAAATCCGTCCGGCAGTCCGGTATGCTCAAGTTACGCGAGCTCCAGAAGGCAGGCTACCTCGGCTACGGCTGCCATCAGCAATCCACATGATAGCACCCCGTCAGGCACATTTTTATCTATTTTGCTAAACATTTATCCCTCCCCTCTTGGAATCCACTTATCTCCCTATCTACGCTCCCCACATACTACTACTTATCGCTAACTTATCGCTCGTTCAGACACTGCCTCCCGCCTTCCGATACGCCTAGAATAGACCTCTATCGCCAAATCCATCCATGTTCGACCACGCTCAGTGTTTCGCACATGTTTCACTCTTGTGATACTGTGCCCACCCATCACAGTCGCCTTGGAGCCAGCTCGCCACCCACAGGCCAAGCTTGTACCGCCCTCGTCAAGAAGTCGAGCAACCACATGCTCCCCTCAGCGCTTGTCGTAAAATAGTGATCAATCGTGCATCCAAATTGATCCCGCGCAGTAGCAATTCGGGCGCAGAAAATCCATTCTTGACCGGCTCTGGGTTTTGTCTTGCCCAGCCTTGTGAGTCGGCGCCAAGGCTAGACCACCCTGATCCACACGTTGTTCCCATTCAAGCCACTCGAATCACATGCAAACCGGCGGGGTCGTCCCCGCGGCATACCAAAGAGTTGTCTATCACCTTGTCCCTCCTACGGAAGCGACACTATAGAGTCGTATATCGCCCTGCAAGACCACAAGCCGTGAAAAGAAGTCTTCCAACAGATCGATAAACCCGTCCCTGTTTGAAAGAATCGCTCGACGGTTTCACGCAGCGAGTCCGTCTTCTGCAAGTCAAATAGACTGACGTGCGACAGAGGTTTAGCGAGGGTATCAAAACGACCGACAGAAATGGCACTGACGCATGCGCCCTTGTGTCACCGAACGTGGTCGGCGTGAACGGGGACCGTGTCAACCCGAAAAATTTTGGAGCATGGCGGAAAACGTTGCCGGCTCAGAGCCATGCATCGCTCTTGGCTGCTTGGCCTTGGAGCCTCGGACGATCGGGGCGTGCTTCGCGATTTGTTAGATGGCGATGAGGTAATTTGATGCACATAGCCGCCGGGCGCTTGGACACAAACAACATCAACTCCCGCATCAGCTCTTCGATCCTCCGGGTTATGAAACTCCACATATACGCAGGATACCTTACTGCAAGCCACAACATCTTGATTTCCATTAGCTTCTCACGTTTTCCCGCAGGACGCTCGCCAATTCAACGAATGGTGTGCCGTACGAGCCAAAACTGACCCTCTCTTCCTCAAGTGCGGGAAATATTGGTTTGGGTACAACGAGCACGCGATGGAAAGCTACGCAAAACGGAAAAAGGTGCCATGGCGCAAGGGGCTTACCGTAGATTATTTGCCACATCCAACGGTAAGTAATGCCTTGTTGCCGACAATGAATCCCTGAAACATACATTGGCAGGATGAACATGGTTCCGTCGATACGACTCGAGAAAACACGATTTTCGCCTTTCGAGATTACGACTATACTGGCCCTTTGGCAAAGTTCAATTATTGGCACATATACGAAGAAACCGACCAGGATCGTGAATTCAAAGCTCAAATCGAAGAACTTGGATTTGAGCTTGGCCCTTGGACGATTGTCAGCTCCGTTGGGCCTCAAGGCTTGTTTTACAACTTTTCAGCGGAGACCATAAGATGGATACAAGAGCGCATGAAGATAAAAAAGCAGGAGAAATTGGAGAGAGCCAAGGGCAAAAAAGAACAAGAGCAGGCGGTAGAGGGCACAGGAGCAAGCTCGGTTCCAGCTCTTATGGTGGTTTGATAGATCATTTACCCGTGTGTTCTAATTTGTATTTTTAGTAAATATCACGTATCTGGCTTGGTCTTCTTATGTGTTCTGGTCTCGGAGACGATCGACACAACCGCGGGAAGAGAACCACTTATTCCGTAATTTACCTTGCCCTTCGTGTCAAACAAATCGTAATCTCACGGATCAAACGGCCGTCGCGCGAAGCCCCCGGACGTTGTTCCCCATTCGAGCACAAGCCCGTCCCTTCCTTTGTCGTCAACAAGCACGTGTCAAGCGTAATCGCCGAGCGTGACGGCGTGTGATGACATCTCGTGGCTGTGTTATGCCGGAAAGGGGAATTATTAATACGTAAGTGGGCTTACAAAGGATATTGAGGGGACAAAGGAGTGAGAGGGACGTCGATGGGCGGATGTATATTGGTCGGGTTGGTATGTTGGCGGGAGGGTGCTGAGGTGAGTGTCTAGTCGTCGGCGTGTTGAGGTGGTTGAGAAATCGGTACGTTGCTGGAAGAGTGTTCATAGTGGGCGTTCTACCGTGATCATCTGGAGTATCTCAACAATGACAAGCCACACCGCCAAATTAACCCGCGCGAGGGTACCCACTTGACCTAGGTGGGCTTGAGCCTCCAGAACACGTTTGTCGCTGAGGCTTTCGATTAGCTTTGCGCATGGGGCTGGGGCGTACTTGCGGGTATAAGTCTCGCCTCGAGCGCAGTCATACTCGTCTCATCCACCGTCTGCTAACCCATCTCCACTTTGACAATCCCCATGTCTCCATCTGCCATCTCCTCGCCTAACCGTGGTCCTGAAGACATGCCTAGTGCTGGTCACTATCCGGGCGACTGTAGCGCTCCATTTCAGTACACTGCTGCTCCTGGTGAGCAGGCCAAGTGGAACACTCCCGGGGCTTTTTATCCGTATCTTTATCCGTATTATATGATGGATATGGCTGGACATCCGCACTATTTTAACCCATACGGCCCTCCGGTAGCGCCACCGACTCCGTTTGCTGGCTCGACCGTCCCGACTTTTGGACAATACCCAGCGAGTCAACCTTACCACCCAGCTCCAGCCCCATACCACCCGTACAGTGGCTATTCCAGACCAGGCTACCCGCATCCTCCCACAGCCGCACCTCAGAGCGCATACACCTACCCAGCACCACTTTCTTCCCCAACCTCATCCCGATCCACCCCTCCACCTCCACCCATCAACCCTTCCTCCACCCGATCCATCACTCCACCCGCACCATCAACATCCCCCCGCCCCCAACCCGCCCTCCTAACGCCATCCGAATTCATCCATCAACTCGACCAAATCAGACTCGAAAACCGTCCCGCGGGACCTGTAGGCCGATTCCACATCTTGGGCGAAGGTCTTCCGGTGTCTATTTCATTGTCGAGGAAGGGTGGGCCGTTTTTGATTCAACATTATTTACCGGATGGAAGGGCGGATGTTATTTCGGTTGCGCATGTGTTTGAGTTTAAGGGTGGGGCTGAGAGGGGTGTGATTGTGTGGTGTCCGCCTCCGAGGGTGCAGTATTTTGGGTGATGGATGATCTTGTGTATTTTGTGAGTAGGTTATTTGTTGGGTTGTTCGATCGCTAACGTTAGTTTATTCAGCTTCTAATGCTTCCTGTGGTCTTGTCGGGTGTATCATTTGTTCTTGGTGTACTCAGGCATAATACCCTTCACTCTACCTCTGTATTACTATAATTATAGACGAGTATTGCGCTTGTAATCGCTAAAAGTCTGCTCAAATTAAATTGTTCGCGCCATGTCACGAGGTTGAAAGCTCGAGTTTAATATATCTCCTCAAATACAGTTTGCAACACCCGACGCCTTCCACATGCTGACAGAACACAAACCTGACCTCGCACACGCCCATCTCACGCCCAACACACACCTTCAGCCCGCCTCCCCAGTCACACCATCGCGCCTGCAAGCCTGCAAACCGTCACAAACCCCCCGCCTCTCGCCATCATCGCTATCGCTTTGCTCCCTCATCCAGCACCTGATTGGTCCGCCGCACGATCGGGATGGAAAGCCAACATCGATTAGCTAAGCCCCGTCGGCGATATGAGATATAGGACCGACAAGGGTGTCACGCGTGACGAGGGTGCGGATGTCAGATGTGGTCGTGGAAACACGGAGGTGATACAGTCGACGTTTTTTTCGACGTCGCGGGCGCGGAAGTCGTTTCAAAGGTACAAAATGGAGGGTGGGCGGGGTGTGGAGACCTGTAGATCAGTGCGATCCCCCCTCTCTTTTCAGTTTGGTTGTTGCGATGGCTCCCTACTCTGCTCCTTCCACCTGCTCGGCAGCGTCAAGCCAGACAGCAATGGACTTGCCATGCGACTCGCAAACACCCATGAACCCTGCGCCTATTGCGACTAAACCCAAGTAAGCGCCGTTCGTGATGATATGTTTGCTCATGTAGTCTAACTCGAGTTCCTTTTCAGACCCGCGCGCACCACGAAATCGATTCCTCCCCCCATTAACCCTGCTCTCATGGTCGGCGAGATTGACAACTTTTTTGGTGCTCCGGCGTCTGCGGTCAAGAAGCCCAAGCCGGCGGTTCCTAAACGGTCGTCCCGTGGCCAAGGCGAGCTGTACGCGCATGCCAAGGGGAGTTCGCAAGGCACGCTTGCGCCGCCTCCGTACGAGGTCCCTGCACACCTCGCGCCAACTCCTAAACCCACAACAGTCGCGCGGTACCTATTCCTATACGGATTCTGTAAGTCCCTTGCGCATTTCAGCTCGGGCACATCGACTGACCGTCATCTCAGTGTTTCCCCCATTTTGGGTCATCGGAGCATGCATCCTGCTCTCGCCTCTGACATCCGCCGAACCCCAGCCCTCATCCGAGAAAGACGTCGAGGCATCTGCAGGCTATCAAAAAGCCGAGCTCGGCGTGGCTCGCAAAACGGAACTAGTCTACGCCCGACGGTGTCTAATCGCCGCAATCACCTTTCTCGCGCTAGTCGTGATAGTCATAGTCGCTACCCGAGTGGCTGGCGTTGGAGCGTTTGCTCGCATACATAATTAGGCTGTTCCTTTATTTTTCTTGATGTTCTTGGGATAGGGGGTTTCGTGTATCATTATTATGACCGCCTGATTGATGTATTACCAGACATGACCAACTTTCGTTACATTTAATGCGATTTTACGTGTTTCTTTCATGGCTGAAATGGGCGGGATCTGCATGAGTTGAAGCGAAAACAGGCACAAATCCATTCATACGAATATAGTTGAGATGACGTAAGTATTTGGTCACGCACTGCCTCGCGCAGCAAAGGTCTTTCACCACCCGCTCAGCGCCGACCACCATCATGAAGCTCCACGAATACTG
>WSTG01001208.1:0-10950 GCA_019616325.1 Ceratobasidium sp. 394 | reverse complement strand
TGTGGTTACCGGGCCGGATTCCGGGGCATTTTGGCCATTCCTGCACCTGCACCTGCTGCCTGCAGCGGGTAAAATGCCGGAAAAATACCTGTGGAATGACCGGAATTCCTGCAGCCGGATTCCTGCATGACAGCACTGCTCCGAACAAGTCGTACACCGTGCTGGAGGGATCGGAGGGCAACGCGGGCCCTGGAACAGTGAAGTGAGCATCGGGTAGCTTAGACCACTGGTTCATTAGCGTGTGCCAGTCAGGCTCCGTTGCATGTGCACTGTCACTCGCAAATGTAGCAGAAGGAGCAGGTATGGATTCCGAGTGCTGGAAGACACACCTCTATGTGAGAAAACTCGAGTCAGACAGCATACAGGTACAACTTACTTGTTCAATAGGGTCAGAAGCCTTGAAATTCAGTGGATTTGGTATGTGCTCTGTGACATCCTCGCCAAGGTCAAAGCGCAGGCCCAATGCGACCAGTGGCGGCGCTCGATCAAGGTAGCAACGGGCCTGAATGTGGCCAGGGGTGTTTTCATGCTTGACAGCATCGGAAAGGGAGAGGAAATCGGGGTTACCAGCACATATTGTGCACCGGTAGCACTCTCCCCCTTGAAATTCAATAAAATCTATGTACATGCAGAAAGACGGGGGCATCCAGATTAAATCCAACGAACGCCACATCCAGACTACGCTTACAAGACTTGCAGTCGAAGAAAAGTGTCCTTCCACGCTTGCTGGACTGATCCCGAGTTTGAAAACCACGCATAACGGCGCCGGTATGGGTAAGTAAGTGTTAAGTCAAATATGTCATGTGATCTATCCCCATGACCAGCCTCGGACTCTGGGGCAGGATCTTCGGATGCAAAGAATTTCATATTCGTGCACTTGAAATCCAGCTGTTAAGGTCGCCAGTTGATCGCCAGCTGGCGCAGCATTTGGATCCCAGCTGCGAGCCCCTGGGATCAGCACCATCTGCCGGCCAGCTGCCGGTTCGGTAGCAGTGTACAACCAGATAACGTCGGGCAACTCGGACGAAATCACTGGAAGGCGTTGAATTACATGATTAAACAAACGGCCCGAACCCAAGCCCCTTGACCTCGCTTCTGCTTTGCAGAGCTGACTGGCTGAGCACTCATGTGATTCTCAGGCATCACTTTTAGAGAAAAGGTCTGATACATTTCTTCAATGCCAATCTCAGGTTTCAATTCATTTGTACTGTACATGGTTAACAGACACGGGCCAAGCTAAAAGAAACAGCCGACTTGGGTGCCCCGGGATACAAACTACCGGGCTCAGGAAACACCATGGGAGAAATGAAACGCAAAGACTCGAGACAAGGGATTTTGAATAATAGTACAATTCGTGTTGAATCGGGCTGGCTGGTAGAATGTCAGAGTCAAACACGGGAACGTTGACGAATGGCACTCACATCGTTTTAGGCAGGCATCGACTCAGGGAGCGATGGCTTGGACGATCCCTCGCCTTCGTTTGTGGACTCTCCAGTGAATTCCACCGCCTCAGCCGGATTGAGGAACATGCTTGGGGGACCGATCCGAATCTTCTTCGACGGTGCCGAATGCTGTGCCTGGCGGCGCTCATGCTTGCTACGGCCCACCGCGTGGAGCTCACCTTGAGCCGGCGAAGATGGAGAAGAAGCCCCTGGAGACATGATGGCGGGACAGTTAGTGTTCGAGATCAAAATAAACGTGACCGCTTCCAAGTCGATGGCGGCGACTTCCTCGGTCGTGATTGAGGAAAGAACCCCACGGACTGAGACCAGAGTGCCTGGAACCAGATTCCGGAGGTTGCTGAAACGTCCGGTCGGGGGGACTTGGACCGTGATCATGAAGGTCTTATGACTGCGAGTCTGAAAACCTGTTAATCCACGGGGTACAGACAAACAGTGATCGAACTCACCAGGTGATCGTACGTAGCCACAGAGACAGAACAATGTCTTCCGATGGTGTTGTTAATGATGCCAACCGCACAAACCATCGGTGGCCTCATCGTCATGACATCAGCATCCTTGGCCGAGGCAACCTTGTCAAAACAACCCGCATCAACTTCACCCTCCAAGTCCCCGGGCAAAAACTTGAGTTCGCCCGAAACTTGGACGACACAGCCGGGTTCCGTAGGGCCCAAAGGGCTATAATAGCCTGAGATCCACCTATTAGACTTTTAGGTATTCAAGCGCAATTATAACATACGTACTCGCGACCATTGTAAGAGGATCCTCCTTTGCCAGCTCCCACTCGCAAAGCGTGTTCCAATTGTTCGGTTTCGCCTCATCGATCAGTTTGGATTCGCCAACAACACGGGCCAGACCCGTGAGACAGATATAACGACAGGCAGACTCGTGAGCGGTAGAAGCAGGCATGTTGGAGAAGGGACAGGAGTGTGAAGTCGATGTGGGGATGATGGCGATTGAGAGTTTTGGCAGTCTCATATTTATGTGATAGAGCAGCACGTACGCATTTCGTGCACAAGTCAAGTGAGGCCATAGTGTCGTGCGAAACTTGGTGTTGGGCTGAATGCCCTTGTCGTTGACCAGGGGCGCAGGGGCTAGACAATCAATCAGTGCTGGCGCGGGATTGACCAAGAAGGAAGTGCCCACCAATGAATGGAACAATCGGCAAGTCCGATGTCATCGAGGGGCTATGGACGCAGAAGCAGGGTTATGGAACCAGAGGCGGGGTTGTCGAGGAGTTGTCGAGGCAGAACATCTTCAAGATGGGCCGGTCGAGGCAGGCTGGCAAAGGCAGAGGTGGAGGCAGCTAAAAATCATTGAGGCAAGCTTGTGAAGGCTGAGTCACGGAGGCAGGGCAGGGTCGTGGGGGTGGGACATCATTGAGACAAGCTTCTCGAGGCGGGCTCATGGACACAGAGTCCGTCGGGGGTCGTCGAGGCGAGACCGTCAAGGCGAGACCATCAAGGCGGGGTCGTCGAGATGAGTGGTTGAGGCGGAATATCATTGAGGCAAGTTTGTCACGGCGGGCTCACAGAGGCAGAGTCCGCCAGGGGTCATCGAGGCGAGACCATCAAGGCGGGGTCGTCGAGACCAGTCGTCAAGATGGAAGATCGTTGGGGCGAGTTTGTCAAGGTGGGCTCACAGATGCAGAGTCTGTTGGGGCCATTGAGGCGGGGTCGTCGAGACAAGTCGTCGAGGTGGAAGATCATCGAGGCAAGTTTGTCAAGGTGGGGTCATTGGAGTGAGGATATTGAAGTGGGAAATTGTTGAGACGGGGTGATTGAGGTAGGAGTGTCGAAACAGACGCAGGGTCATGGGGACAGCCTGAAAACAGCGATGTACATGCTGAGTTCCCAATATTAATATTGAAATTCGCATGCAATTTGGTTGGAGTGCCTTCAACCCAGACATCCGCTAAGCCTAGATTTGTGAGTTTTGAGTCTCGACGCAACTTGAGATTTGCTGAGCCAGTAGTGTGTCGATGGGAAGGTCCTTTGGTGCGCATACATAAGGTTCGTGCTCGCCTTGGTAGCCTCGCATCTCTCTGATCTGGTCTGAACAACCGCTTCATTGACAATGTTGTTCTCCCAACTCAAAACGTTCATACCGCATAGAGGCGACATCACTTACCTACTCGATATCGTTGAAGCGTTGCAGCCTATCTCTTCCTCTGACTGGCACGAAGTGGCCGACATTTACAACGGAGGGGTTTCAGTTCAGCATCAGCGCTGTGTGGCTGATCTCTATTTGGGGTTTCACCAGGTATGCATGTGGGTTCTTGTTTCCATGAAGTTCCACTGAACACAGTGTTTGCTCACACAGTTGACTCGCCTTCCGGTAGCCCACAACACGATATTGGCTGAGTGTATGCGTGCTTCACATATTGCAAACTCGCTACTCGCTCGCTCTGCGAATCATCCAAACAGCGTCACAATGGCCACTCATGGTGGAGTTGCATTTCACGAACTTGGGCGCTTCTTTCAGTTCTTTTCCGATCTCAAGCTCTAAAGAGTCAAGGCATGTATGGAACGTTGTACATTATGGAATTGAATGAGTGTAACCGACTTAGAACAAGCGTTTGAGTACCGAAGAGTGTATGCAAGTGATTGAGCAAGGGATGGCGTCTACACATGTGATTGTCGGGGACAGTGTACAGACCCATTCTATGGCCTTTGTATGTGGAGTTTTCGTGGACTCCACCGGATCGCCGATCAGGGACACCTATGTTGCTGAAACGCAGCCGGCTTTACTCCCATAAGCGACAAGCTGAGTTAAACGAATGGGGCTTGAACCTTAGCACTTGTGGGGTAGTGGGAGTGGCTTGCTTATCGACTGCCCCTGCGTTTGACTTGTTCCTCACAGCGGGTAGGGGAAGGCGTTTACAATACCTCCTTATTTCTCAAGATGTATGTACATGTACCCTAATAGAAGCTAAGCTAACAGTGATATAGGGAGATCCCCTTAGCAGAATGATTAAAACCACTCTCCAAAAATGCAATCCTAGCGGCAGCTTTACCCTACACATTTTCAAGATCGGAATGCTACAGTTGCAAAACACTTCTTAGTGCTATCAGTGCCTGCTCCCATGACATTCAGCAGCATATAATAGCGGCGGCCAACGACTCAAAAACGTCTAGGACTGCTCAAAAACGTCAAGCACGCCATGAGCGAAACCAGCGGCATCGAGAGGGCCGTAAGTGCCAGAGGATCGAGCCGAACACGCTTGGTAATCACACCTTCTTGGATCTACCTACCGAGGAGGAAAGGCTGGACTGCAGACGTGCATTTCTGGAGGCAACTTCCAACGAGGCGCTAGCGCAAAGTGTCTGCGCATCTTGTGCGCGAATGCTTTTTCAGCACGACATGTCGAAGGTGGACTATGCAGCTTTACCTAATCGCCACTTGTTTGAGCCCGTCAACCCGCATCCTAGCATGACTTTAGTGGATGGGATGCTTCTAGTCCATGAGCACTTGGACGTCTCTGGGGGTCAAATCTTGGGCTGGATCTGCAAACACTGCGAGTCTGCTCATAATCGAAACTGGTTACCGGCATATACCTTGGCTAACGACATGTGGGTTGGTCCCCGACCCCAGGCTCTGTCGATGCTTACTGTACCCGAACAACTACTTATTGCACTGTGCTATACCCGGGGCTACGTCTATAAACTGTCTCCTAGAGGTGGTGTGGGAGCCGACCATCCTGAAACACTCCAAACTGCTTTGAAGTGCAATGTTACTACCTATACGGTGAATATGGTGGATGTTGCGCGAATGCTGGAGGGTCAACTCATGCCACGACGGACTGACATTCTGGCTTCTCTGGTTGCTGTTACCTTTGTTGGGAAAGGCTCGCTCTCTAAATCTCGCCTGAAGACCCTGTTTCATGTCCGCCGGAAGGTCGTCCATGCTGCGCTGCTGGAACTTAAGCATGTTACCAAACACCCTGGGTATGTCAACCTTGAAATTAACAAGGGAGCTTTGGATTCGCTACCCGAGGATGGAATACCAGATGAAATATTGGCTACGGTATGGCGTGAAACGGATGAGGGTGTTATTGCTCGTGAAAGTGCTGGATATGTTCTGACAGAAGGAATGGATGGTATGCTCGCATAACATTGATTGCGAGGAGCGATAGCTAACACAACATATGATAAGATATCCGAGGCGAATTGGGATTACCGTCTGAACAAGGCAGTGAAGCGAACTTGGTGAGAAGCGAGGGCAGCTCGGTCATGGGGGCGACTACTGGTTTTGAAGATCCTGGTTGGTAGAACGTCTAGCTCATGATATTGTAAACTGATATGAAGTTCGGGTAGATATCATACCCTTGGAGATTGCTGGGTTGCTCGCAGCCGATGGTTCCCAAATAACACACACTGAAATGATGAAGAGCGCTGTTGAGAACTTAACTGGCCAGCTACCCCATCAAATACTAGACGAAGGGGGTTACGTCGTCCAACATGGGTCTTTCGCAAGGGACTTTGGGCCTGCACTCTCAAGTGAACCGGTGGAAGACGAGGAAAACCCATCCGTACACACATTTCCCACCCTATTCGCATATGGCATGGGGGGCTTAGAGGTGAGGAGAAGAGTCAAAGTATCGTTCACAATGCACGTGCGGTGGTGTCTCCAGCACTACGATCCTCGCTTTCGGCGCGACTTTTTATTCGCGTTTTGGGCCATGAGCATTGAGCAAAAGCGCCAGGCGCTTCATGCTGCTCGTCTCACAATGTCAAGGTGAGATTTCGACCGAGTCTCAACGATGCTGTCCAGTTTGACGATGGAGAACCTCCAGAAAGCTGCGGATGAAGAGGAGAAGGGGGTTGTCTCATCTGACAGACGAATCCTAGTCCTTCGCAAAATGGTCCAGGTCACCTTGCAGAAAGTTATGGGCACCGATGCCTCCCGTGTACTCAATCGAAGCAAGATTTGGTCAACTTCATTGTATCTCAACCCGATGAATCTTTGGATGACACTCAATTTCATTGATCGACACGACCCGATTTGCCAAGTGTTCGTGGGTGAAAATATTAACATGGACGACCTATCCACCCTACTCTCTGCACACCAGCGTGCCAAAAACGTGGCCCAGGATCCCTACGCTGCAACCCAGTTCTTCTTCTTCTTAGCACAGACGGTCCTACGCACCCTGTTTGGGTTCAACACAGATGGTCAAGTCAGCCCTAATTGAATGGGGGAGCTAGGGATCGGAAATGCGTATTTTGGGGTTGTTGAAGCCCAAGGACGGGGAAGCCTCCATCTTCACCTGATAATGTGGTTAGCCAACTCTCCGGATGCCGACGAGGTTGCGATTCTACTCCAGACGTCCGAGTTCAGGGAGAAAATCAAGACTTACCTACGTGCGAATGTTCGTTCACATCTCGACGACTTGACCGAGGAGGTCCTTGCAGCTATGCCTAGCCAGTCCGAATTGGCCTGGAGTCGTCCCCCAAACCCTGATTCACCAACCTACGACAAGGACTGGCGCCTCATGGAGCTGAAGCTCGCCCGTTCCCAGCAGTATCATGTTTGCACTCCCAACACCTGCTTGGTCTATAACAAGAACACAAAGCGTCGGACCTGCAAACGGCGTGCGCCGTTTGAGCTTTCAGCCGAAGATCACGTCTCAGAGACGGGCGAAATACGTACCAAGCGATTGATCAAACAGCTGAACGCATGGTGTCCGGCGGTCTTCTACGGCGGGCGCTGCAATAACGATATCAAGCTACTCATGTTTGGAATCGGGATGCGATCCATCATTTGGTACATCACCAACTACGCAACTAAAAAACAAGGTCGATCATACAATCGCTCTGCTATAATGGCCAAAACGTACCTCTACCATCGAAAAAATTTGAAATACATCGAGGACGCGCTGAAGGACAACGAGCTATATGTTTTTCGGTGCGGCCTGTCGCTGAATCGCGAGATGGAATACTCCAGCCAACAAGTGATTGCGTACCTCATGGGAAAAGGCGATGTCATCTGTTCTCACACGTACTCTCCAATCTATTGGTCGAGTGTAGTGGTGGCTCCAAAGCGGACGTTCCCGGAGCTTAGGTCTGGAGCCCAGGAAGACACAAATCGGCAGGAGGGAGATGATATCAATACGGTATGTTATGCATGGCGTTTATGGCAAAATTACGTACCTGAATGTCAACTTGTTAGGATTCGTCACAACTTGTGGTAGCAATGACTGGTACTATTTATCTTCGGTCGCAGATTGATGACTATAGATTCCGAGGTGATAAGCTTGCAAACGAGAGCTTCCTGGACTACTTCGTCAAAACGTATGAGGAACGCATCAAGCCCAATAGCACAAACAGTGTTTCCGAAGAGGGACCAGAAGGTAGCACGAATGGTCCTGGTCATCCCAGACATGTCCGAGTCTGCTATCAAGCGGAACATCCGCGTTCAGCGACAGCACATCGAGTTCTTAGGCCCAAAGGTCATCGGAACCTACCCAATATCCTGGGGCCATGGTTCGAGTGGAACGACAACCCAGACACCTATGAACTCTGCTGCGCGTCTGTTTTGGCTTGCCTCAAACCATGGAGAGACTTGGCAGAGTTGAAGGATGGCGAAGAGTCATGGAGCGAGGCATTCGATTCGTTCCGGGAGACTGCGAGCCAATGGCAGAAGTCAATTGTGGCGAACATGCAGAGCTATTACCAGTCACGGGACTCAGCTGATGCCAGGCAGGACGAGGGTGAATCCGAGCCGGTAGTGAGCGATCCTTCTGGTGGTGTGGACCTTGGAGACTACGTCAACAGGGTTGAGCTGGAGGAGGTGGTCCTATCGAAGCAGAAAAGGAACGAATTAGCCCATGCCAAAAAAGCAGCCAAGATTGGATTGGACTTCAGGCTATTTGGGGATTCGTCAAAGCAGGAGGAGCCATGGCCGGCCACCAACTTAGCAACTGCAGCTCAGCCCGAGATGCGAGAAACCGTAAAAACCTGGACCGATGCTCTCAAGCAAACCACAGCCGCAAGGCGAAGACATGGTCTACATACCAGCATGGTTATCGAGGACAAGGATCCTGGAGAGGTGACCTCAATGGCGACCAACGAAATACCAAGCACCCCAGACGTGCCACCAGGCATCACATACGAAGGAGACAAATCGTGTCCCTCAATCGAGGTCAACACAGACGGGCTATCAAGTGATCAGCTTTTTGCGTTCCAAGTCGTGGAGGACCATTTTACCAAATCCGTAGCTGGCGAAAATCCCACACAACTCTTGATGCAAATTCAGGGCGAGGGGGGAACCGGCAAGTCCAAAGTCATTGAATTGATTACTAGGATGTTCCAAGTTCATGGACAGGAGAGGAAACTACGCAAAGGAGCCTTTACTGGTATTGCAGCAACACACATCGGAGGTGCAACCTTACACCAATTGGCCCTTCTCCACCGGAACCGGCAGCTCTCCAAGAAGGCGATTCAGCAGCTCCGCGATACATGGGGGGAAGTCGAATACCTCATTATTGACAAGATCTCCATGGTGTCCACAACAACGCTCGCGATGCTGTCAGAAATGATCAGTATTGGGAAACAGAAGCCTGGGGAGAACAACACGACGGTACCTTTTGGAGGCATCAACGTGATCATCGCTGGCGACTTTCATCAGTTCCCGCCGGTCATGGGTCGTGGCAAGGGCCGAGGTGTGCTGTATTTTGAGCCACCTGCCTCTTGTAGTGCGAGGGAGAGACTGGGCTGGGACCTTTACATGCAGTTCAAGACCGTGGTCTTGTTAAAGACTCAATTCCGAAACCGAGACGAACATTGGCGAGGTGTACTCACGCGAACGAGGGATGGAAAGTGCACACCGAGCGACCTCCAAACCATTCGGGAACTGGTACTTGATCCTCTGCGTGACAAAGACCTTTTTACGGACCCGCAATGGGCGAACGCCATCTTGGTGACACCACGGCATACCATACGCAACCGCTGGAACGAGCTGGCTACCCAACATCACTGTCGACAAACCAATACTCAGCTTATCAACAGCCATGCATACGATACCCACAACAACGAGCCACTCAACCGGACATTGCGTGCTCTAGTACAGTCCCGCGTCTATTCCACAAAAGAGGGTTCAGGAAGTAATCCCAAAGGTGATCCTGGTGGGCTGCCAGATGTCATTCAGCTGGCTGTTGGAATGAGCGTAATGGTTACGTACAACATCGAAACCGAGCAAGCCATTGCCAACGGGGCGAGAGGGACGATCAAATCAATTATCGTTGAATCACAGGAGGGAGAAGACTCACCAAGCACATCCGGTCACATTTACAACCTGAAGAAACCGCCACTCTGCGTGCTGGTGCGACTATCAAAGTCAGAGGTTGATTGGGAATTACCAGGCCTAGGAAAAGGAGTTGTGCCGATTATACCCATCCGAACCAGCTTCCAAGTGGCGCTTCCAAATGGCTCAAAGGCTACGATCTGGAGGGAGCAGCTCCCCTTGACGCCAGCTTACGCTTTTACCGATTATCGCGCCCAAGGCCAGACGCTACCACACGTTATTGTCGACATTGCTAAACCCCCTTCTGGCGGCTTGACCCAATTCAACGCCTACGTGTCCATGAGTCGTAGCGAATCAAGAGAAACTATAAGGCTCTTACAGGATTTCAAGAATAGCTTATTTGCCACTCCACCAGAGCGAAGCCTTGTAGAAGAGGATAGACGGCTTGAGCGACTGTATCAGGAGCCACGCGAAAGTGAGTCATTTGATATTAAAAAAAGGTCAATAGCCATACGAACTGAGGGGATATAGGGTTCAAGCGAGAACAGAAGAGAAACTCGGATTTGGAGACACCTATGTACGTAACATGAATAATGATGTGGGACCCTCTACACACTGTGCGAGGCATGGAGGGAGATGGCGTACCTCTTTACCAACAAGATATTGATGATCTCACCGGAACACATGCGTGCGTCGCATTCTGGGGGGTTGGAATCATCGTGATGAAGAGAGAGCGGAGCTCGTTATATGTACAAAGGTTACGATAATTAGGCCGGGCACGGAGAAAATCGGACGAGGCAGAGTAGTGGAAGCGCCCAGCGCGAGCCGGGCGACGTCGCCCGGTGTCCTCGAGCATAGTCGTCGGAGCACCACTCTGTAACGCCGATTGGTCCCAACCCGAGTTCCCCCGAGTTCAGTGCTAAAAATTTTGCGCCCAAGGATACTCCGCCAGACCTTCGACCTGCGGACACCAACCCTGCAGCCTACAGCAACAGAAGGGTAAGATTCAGGATGGATAGCCGCTACGAAATCGTAGCCCCACGCACCACGGCCTTGAGCATCAACGGATGATGAACATGAGTGGTACATCCGTTTTGAACATGAAATTGAAGGATGATCTACCTCTCCATGAGCACAGACTCGACGTAGCGTGTAACATAACTCACCAGCGATACTGTAGGTGTCAAAATTATAGCAACGGAGCGAAATTTACCGTTACGCAAGTTTTGTTTTAACGAAGCAACCGGGG
>WSTG01001207.1:0-10953 GCA_019616325.1 Ceratobasidium sp. 394 | reverse complement strand
CATTTAACAGCTGGGCGCGGTTTGGAATCCCTGTAGCATTGAAACATGTGAGCGTTCTTGAAGTCTACAAGTACACGTACTCACGCTTGATCATACCGGCGTAGGAAGTAGCTGGATGAGCGTCGAGATTCGTCAATTCTGATAGGATGTAATGGTGGACCTTTGGAGGCCACGTGGGTGTTGCCGGGTGGCGCCGAACACATGTGGCCAGTGAGACAACGACAATGCTATCTGCGCAGATTTGCTGGTCCTAGAGTTGATCCTGGATGTATTACGCATTCATGAAGCATTTTTGTGCAGGGCAGCAGACATGCTAGATTACATCATTGAACTTCTAATATCAAGGTACCTGTCAAAACCAAAGTGCGCGCATATAGCCACAGTATCACTGCGCATTCGCGTACATGGGGATTCTGCGTAGGCGGCATGCCTTTGAGTGATATGTCGTGTGCGAGGCGAAGGTGGCAGACTTTTTGCCGGCCGATAATAACAATGTTCATCCATCAAAGTGTCACGTGTTACACATTTAATGCTGCAGGCCGGGGCCGTTATTTCCGTGTGCGGACTGACTCCTGAGGTGCGAAAAAGGTTAGCTTGATGGGATCTTAACATAAGGGTGGACCTTTCTATTCATCACCCCACCAAGCTGAGTAGAGGCGGCATACACGCGGCACACGACGTTATCGCCACACAACTGCGCTGCCTACCCACCTCCCAACCAGCTGCGACAAGGCACTGGCGATGGTATCGCCAGTCGCGTCTTCATCCTCAGTCGGATGACATTGGTGGCTTGACGAACAATGTTCATTGTCCGTGCATCCCGCCGTACCCTTGACCGTGGTCCATAAACCCCGGAAAGTGGAAAGCAGACCCGCGTACTGGAGAAGCATACGCGGGCCGTCCTCGTATCTGCACCCGCGTGTTGTGTAATACGAGGGCCCGAACACCTGTTGGGTTCCGTATACAAGAGTTCATATAAGCAGGTAACCCACGTATATGTTCCCCAGCATGCACCGGTATTCCACATACGGCGAGCAAGCATGATTGTCATATTGTGTCGCACAGTACTAATGTTTTGTTTGCCTAGAAGAAGACCCAGTCGCACAGTAACATGATTTACGTGCAATCCCAGGGTGATGCCATCGCGGCTGCCACCGGCCGAATAACTTTGGTGGGTATAGAATAACGCCATAGGGAGGTCCCCTGAAATAGTCCACGTCGATACTAGCCCATATGATTTCTGGTAAGAATCAACGCATATACCGATAGACTCGCTCGCCGCATAGCATCATAGTCAGCAAGCGGGGATAATGCTGCGAATACACAACATGCCCGTTGGCAGTTCATACTCTAATTAGCAGACCCTGATTACAGTGGTATATTGGGGTGAGACGGCGAGAGTGGCTATCACGGTACGGTGAACATGAACACTGAGCACCCTTACGAGAACCGAACAGCATAGACACGGCTATAGAAAGTTATCTGCTGCCCTCTTACATGTCTTGTTCAGACCTGCTGACTCCTGCGACCAAGAACAGAAAGTAAGCACCATACTGGAGCTAGCTTTCCTGAACGTACATGTAGTGCGTCCCGAAACTGACGAATAGAGTCATCCCGCAGGCTTTGCCACATGGTCGCTTGTTGTGCGCAGAATGCGCGGTAGCCCGGTGCAAATGTAGCTTCAACAGTAGCCTGCCGTTGAATCCAGTTTTCGGCTTCGTGGTTGAAAGAAAGCACAACACTAGCCATTTCCCGCCGTAATATCATCACTTCCTCTTCCCATCGCTCGTATCGTGCTTTACCACGGAACCACTCCACCTTCATAGCTAGTACAACAGTTTGTCAGTTGGTACACACAACAAATTTCCTGTTATCTCTACCTTCGTCGTTTTCCCCATGAGACTCATCGTACTCCCCAGCCTTCATTGAGCGCACGGCCCAGAACCAGGGTAGCTGGCGCTGTCCCTCTCCCGTGGATCGATCTGCTTGAAGCATGGAGGTTAAACCAGATAGATCCTGGGTGGTAAGACGCTTCAATCGTGCCTCATCTTCCTCGCTTGCTCCAAGAGCAAACAGAGCAGTTCGAGAGTTGGTATATTCCCATACCGCAAGGTCAACGCGAGCTGTGAGCCGGCTGATCATACCCTGCACCCGGGTGCTCTGCACCTCTCCGCGTACATGTTTCTGCTTCTGCTTCAATAGTAAGGCCTTCTGTTGGCTCGTGGTGCGAACACGTGCAAGCGCCTGAAGGCAGCCTGCTCGGCGAAGCATCCGTTCAAGCTCGATTAAACTTTTATCCGCTTCAGTTGATGCACATCGGCAGAACGTGGGGAGCCGACTTGGAAGCACCAATGCCATAAGTTCTGGCCTACCGGCGTTGTCTTGGCTTTTTGAAGACGAGCCAACCAGCACATATAGACCGAGCTGTTCCGGAGTGTAGAACAAAGACGCATCATGGCAATGACGCATCATGCGTTGCTGTAAGGCTTGCCGGCGCCGACCAATGTCCAGCGCTTGGTGAGGAGTTGGTGAAGACCCATACGTTTTGATATCTTGGCGCAAGCGCTGCCTGCAAGGTGTCAAATATGGAGTGGCTTGTGACCGTCACAATACACATACTGCTGCATCTCAATCTCAAAACCTTCAGCCAGCCAATCCGCGGTGGAAAAAGGGCTTGATGACCTGGTAGAGGAAGAAGCTGATTCGGCTTCGAGCTCCCGCAAAGCCTGGAGGCTTTTTGTCACAGACATAACTAGCAAGTAATGTCAATGCTGGTAATGGTTCTTCCACAGAGCGTTTGATTACCTTTTTCATCTTTCGGCATATACACGCTCCGCCACTTTCCATTCTCCTTGTAGGGTGCAGTGTCAAGCTGCAGCCAGGCGCTGGTTAGCGCCGGGTCAATGCACTCATGAAACTCCTGCCACTGCGTGCGCTTTTCAGCGCTGGCTTTGAGCGCATCGTTGAGCTTCCGAACAAGAAGCGACGCTAATGAAAAGCAAAAATCAATACATGTATGCCATGGAACAATGGATGAAGACTTTAAGGGACTCACCAATCGTCGTTGCCTTTCGCCAATTCCAATCCTGAAAGAGATGGTTCAAGGAATCCATACGAGCACCTGACCCTTTATTCGATGTGCTGCCGGCAGCCTGATTCGCATCGGCCCAGAGTCGCTCGCACCCTTCAGCGTCCAGCCGTCCTACACCATGCATATTGTTAAGCGAGTATTGGATATAGCAAGAATCCGTATGGCCAGCCAAATGATATTTTGGAATGCCGCCAGTATATCGCACCGGTTGTGCGATTTGCATGGGCAACCGAGCTGCCCTTGCCCACCAGTTCTTGGACCAGTGGCAATAAATATCATAGTAAAATCCAATGTTATCGCAGCCTTCGAGTTGCAATAACTCCATGACACCGCCAATAGCATAATCGGTATATGCGAACCTATTTGCGAATCAGTATTGCCACTCATTAACAACGTGAAACACACCTTTCGCCCTTGAAATAGTTGACAACTCCCTTAGGCATATAGAACGCATGACGGGCGCAGCTACAAGCTCCAACCCCAGTGACAGCAAGCCCTTTGTAAAGAGTCCAAGCACCGGTTGCGGCTTTGTGATTATTACAATCGCTGACCTAACAAAATCTGTCATTCGGTGCCATCACAAGCAGCGAATATGAGATCAGTACCTTCGCATTCTTGAAGCCATCATCCTTCAGCTGTGATAGGTACTCTTCGTAAGGGGCACTCTCGACAAAGTATAGTTGACCTCCTGTGAGGCAGATGTCATAGTCGTCCTGCGCCCGTTGTCGGTGAACCAGCTGAAAGCTTCCGTCATACGAGATGTGTGTAGTATATAAGTGCCTACGTAGCAGTTAGTGTGACCCACACGATTCGGTTACACTCACTGATTGCTGGAATTGACGTCTCCTTGCTGGACGTTGATCCCAGCCCGTGGGCATGCTGGACAACGAATTGCGATGTTTTCCGTGGACCGAATATCACGCACGCCAGCCCGCTTCTTTGTTTGGAGTAGCATCCACTGTCGAGCTGTTCGCATGAACTCTCGATAACGGTCATCCACTTTACCAGGTAGTGTACTGTTCGTCAACCGAGACAACAAGGAGTAAAATCGACCACCAGACATCTTCCCTTCTGTTGCAGCGAAATGAAATACTCGAAGCGTGTTGAATGTGAATGCGCTTGTTGGACGGTCATCTGAGCACGGAAATATGCGCGCATCAAGCAACTGTTGGTAATCCGCTTGAGACTTGGCCGCTCGTTCACATCGGCAGAATACGACGTTGATACGATGAAATCCGTCCAGGGATCCTAGTAACAGTTCGCGTGTGCTACCAGCCGGACATGCATCATGGTGATTTCCAAGGGCAAGCTTGCAACCCAAGTCTTGAAGGGTTACTGGTACCAATTGATCCTTAGACCATTCGCGAATGCGGTGGGTAGGGGACCTGGCATGAACGTGGACGATGCATGTTTGGCACTGGTATTGACCGCCCAAGCAGTCTCGACACTTGAATAACCTAGCCGGTACGTGTCCACATGCACACGAGTAATCAGCGCCCGGCGGTTGGTACTGGTTGAATAGACGCTGTAGATAAGAGGTACCGTGGTTCTCCATCCACGAATTCAGCATTTCGTTTTGGCCCTTTATGTGAGTTAGTAGTTGAATAACGGGGCAACAGCTCCATGCACCTTTCCACTGCGGGACATGGATGCGCTAAGGATGACATCCTCCATGTCATGTTCAGTAGCGAGGTTAACAAAATCTGTATCAGGTTCATCAACGAATCCGGGGTCAGCCTCTATCTGCTCAGCCGACCAGGTCTCCAACGGTTCTTGGTAAAAATCGCCGCGATTGAGGTGCACAGGGTCAGGAGCCTTAGAATCTTTCGACAAGTCACGAGCAGATGACTGGGCGGGCCGGAGCGTAAACTGGGATCGACTACCTGAAAATTGCGCAGAGTTGAACTTGACACGCTTAGAGCCGGAGCTATTCAGTGAGATAGGTTGTGGTTGTGGGGCAGGTCGTTGGTGCTTTCCGGACGACATACTTGGGTGTTGGGTGAACAAATTGGGCGGATCGAGTTGGACTTAAATATTCATTTGGAATGTGTATGCTATTGCTTTGTTGCATGTTGTGAAAGTTTAACTATGATTCCAATGGTCGCCAGACCATACAATGGAGAGTCAGGATGACAGCGTAATAATGTTTTCATATCCATGGATGATTGTTCCGAATCAAATTGCCTTACAAAGGTGACCTTTGTCCCAGCTAGTGCCGGGCAAAGGACAACCTACGACATTGTTGTGTAGGGAGACGCCCTTGTATCCCAATTTTCAGTTGCAATGATATGTTCTGCGGTTGCCCTGTGAAACGCATAGTGTTGGTACAACGGGAACAATCGATCGATTATATATGGAACTGGTACACGGCCAAAATGGTGCGAGACCACTGTTACTAAGGTGCACGCCTCTTTCCCTTGTTTAACATTCTGATAGCTTGTTCATATCGCTCATTGTGGACGATGCTTCTTCTTGAGCGCTGATGGGGCACCGATGGTGAAGGGAGACTGGAGCTAGTTGCGACAGGCTGTTCGAGAGCCTGCGCATTCGACGTATGAGTGATCCCTGTCGTCATAGTGCTATGTGAGACATGCAGGATTTATGACACCATTGACTGATCATCTCACCAAGAGGGCTGGTCGGCGGGGTATTGTTCTGGAACTGCGGCACTGAATCGAGTGCAGTGCCCGCGGCAGCGGCGTTACCCGATGAGACGGATGCTTCCTGTGTCTCACGCGGTTGAGCTGCCGCAGAATCGGTTCAGTTATGGCCCTATAATCGACGAGAGTTACGTACACGCTGTTTTAGTAATTCTGCGAAGGTCCCCTGTTGAGGACACATAGGAGATGGACCGGTTGCTAGATTGGGATGCCGCAAACCGACGCTGTTTTGGCCTACGCCGGACGCGTGCTACTATGGGAGAAGGTAAATCCTCGTAGATATTTACGTGCGAAACACGCGTACCTGGTGGACTGGCCGGGGAAGTACTGGCTCGGGGCGGGTCACTCGGTGCAGAGCCTACCGAATGGTTCCCTGGAGCACAATTCGATGAGGTTTTGGTTGTTTGGACTTGCTGTCGACCTATGGGAGGGTGATGAAAATTTGTAGCCATTTTTCAACGAGACCGCGAACCTGTGGTTTTACCACGTTTTTGTGGCACCTGGTGCCGTGCACTCTTCTTCTTCAGGGGAGATTGGTTAGTGGCTCGTGAAGAACGATGCTGGCGTCGCTTCTAAGTATTAATAATTTAATATACAGAACCATCAAGATAGAGCCTGAAGCTTACTTTTTTGAAGGGCTGGCTCACTAAGGATTTCGTCGAGCATTCATGGACGAGGGGCGCATGGTTTCTGGTTAGCAGCGGTTGAATCACTTCGGATACTGTGACCTACCAGGAGTGGCAGGTTCGGAACTCTCCTGGTTCAAGGTCCGATTAGCGAAAGACAGGAATTCATCTAACGAATTAAAGTCACGTAACAGGTATCAGTACGATGATCCCCGGTCCACTCGATCCATACCTGATTCCTGTGATGGGGAAGCCTCATTGTCTGCAGAAACATCGGAGCCAAATTCGGGAAGCTCTATAAGCTCAGCGGACGGTGATTGCACGGGGCGGCGTCCTCGCGGCGGTGGCGTGGCACGCGGCTGTGGCGTATCCCGCGTGGCAACCTCTGGTGACCCGTCAGTGATGGCTTTGTAGCACTCGTGCAGGTCAGCGAGTTCGATGGGCAAAGCATAGTGTCTGGCCTGAACAATGGGAGCGCCCGCGACCAAGATCCCCGCCCGCAACATCTTGTCCGATTCCATAACAAACTTCACTTGCTCTTTCCATGCCTGAGCGCGCGCGTCAAACGTGGTCTTGAGCGAAGCGCATGTAGCCCGCCATTCGGATGTGAGCCAATTGACGATCGATTTAATAGAGCGCCAGTGCCGCTGCTGCACGCTCTCGGAAAATACGGCCGCTATATTTTCAGGGGCTTCTGTGCGTTGATCAACAAGGGTCATTGCTTTGACGAGATAAAATATGAGCGCCACAATCCAACGACAGCCAGCTGGTCCGCCAAGCCAAGTGTTACTCAACAGGTGTCGCATGGCATGCGAGGTTTTCAGCCAGTAATGCAACGTAGTTGTCGTGTACTGCGCGTGATCTTCATGTGCTTCATCAAAGAAGGAAACGTGAGGCCAGGCGCGTTGAAACATAATATCAATGTCGATCGCGTTTAGGTCGCCGGGTAGATGCGCATTGAGGATTGATTTAGGCTGATCGCTTTCCTGAAACAATAAATGAGCACACCACGGGCATCAACGTCAAGGTAAACCTGAACTGCTTACATGGACGGGCGCAAGGCCTTCGATTTCCTCAACCAGGCCTACTAGGGCAACCAGGTTGCACTCCGGGCTAGAATAGCCAGATATCTCCTCTCGTTGCCGATGAGAAAACGGTTCATAGGTTTTCACAAGTCGAGCGACCGGCAACCCATTCCATGACGCAGCAGTGGAGCCAGGGTTCACCAACGATTCTATTTTCCGGGCAAAGAGCAGTTGTTCGCCATCCCATTGTAGACGAGAGCGAGGGTGACGTTGATTGCATGTTCCAGAGTACTGGGCAACGACTGAGTGATCGGCCTTTGTGAGCCTTGCGAACTGGAACGAATTGCCTGGGGGAAGTTCCCCTGTTTGACCACATTCGATGTATCGATACCACATGGTCAACTCGGCAGCAAGCATGCGGGAAGGATCCTGGAGGAGCGTGATGGCCTCGGGGACACGGTGTCTTTCCAAGAAGCTCCAGTGACCAGTCAGGCAGTCTTCGGCGATTAACTTGAACGGGGTGGCACCATGGCCGCCTTGCCACTCTTGATCGGTGCGTCAGTACTGAATCACGAGTACCCAGAATGCGACTCACTCCACAATTGGTTAAAATACATTCTTAAGAGGTCCTTTAGTAGCTCGACCTTTTGGTTGGGCAAGGAATCCAAGGCAGGCAAACAGGGCTTATAATCTTTCAATCGATCCGGATACACTTGCGGACTGGCGTTTTCAGGCGTTTTGGACATGGATACGCCTACGAATCATATTATTCTTAGATAGGCAGATGGACAGTTAGCACTCGTACAGACGCACCGAGGTGCTTGCAGACAAATTCGCTGAAGTCGTGCCGGAAACCTTCGCAAGCCTTGGACATTCTGTACTCCTCGACGTCTGGTGAGCAAGCACTACGGGCTCGGTCAGTCCAGCGAACAAAAGAATGAAAATTTCCGTACTCCACAAACTGAAGGCCATGTTCCTTGCTGTCGAACATAGCGGCAAAATATAGAGTTGCACCGGTGGTGCGACTCCACTCAACCGCCGTAGTCAACATCCGCTTCGGCAGGAGCTCCAGGAGCCTTCGCAGCGTAAGGGGTCAACAAAGGCTGACCACGGGCTCGATGAGAACTCACTTCAGCAAAACATCTTCAGACTGTTCGGCAAAATTGACGGAGGCGGCCTCTCGGATGGCAATCGCTCGTTGCTCGATTTTGGTAATAGCAGCCGGATCTTCCTCGTTCATCTGTTTCAGAACATGCGTTGTAGCATGGTTCCAGATGGTGCGGCTGTCGATAACACTGTTTTCTGCACGCATTTCAGCAGCTCGCACGCGAATGGCCTTGTTGAACTCCTTCATGGCAAGATGGCGGGCAGTGGTCGATTTCGCCATCTTCGGCACAGAGGTATGCGGTTTTTCAACTTTTCCCCGGGCTCGATTATTCATCAGCGTTCGAAGTTTCTACCAGCAACTGAATATTTACAACAGATCTGTAGTCGAGTACATACCTGGAGCAAGTCCGCCCGGTACTCTTGCGGTGTTGTGAACCCATGCCTGGTTTCGTCCGACCACCTGCGTTGTTCGAACTCGCGGAAAAGACTGTCAACGAGAGAGGCAATGAAGGCATCGGGTGGCCGTATGCCATCTACCGGTATGTGACTGCGAGGTCCATCGCGAGCAGCCAACCATGGTACAATTTGGGCGTTGAACCAATCAAGTTCTTGGCGAGTCCAGGGAGTTTTGCCCATCAAGCAGAGAACACGACACAGCGCTAACATGACTGACAAGGGGCTCCTTTTATAGCCTGTGCATGGCAAATACAAACGTTTGGAGATCGTTGTACCTCAGGGGCTTGACCATGACCCGGGGCATAACGGTGGCATCAGCTTGATCGCACCGGATTCTCAACACCAAAACGCTAACGTTAATTCAGCTCTGCAAATCCAGGATTAGAGTTCTGAGACGAGAGGCAACCATTTGTAGCTGTTCGGACGACTGGGATGTGGTATTGAGGCGCTCGCACTGCGTGGGCAAGAAGCGACCATGTCTGTACACTGCATGCCGGGTGTTGTTCGTTGGGCAGATCCAAACTCGGGGTCCTGGCATGGGGCGGCCATGCGTGTAACATGTCTTTTCCCCAACACACACGCTGTGTAGCGGAAGCAAGCTCATTGCATGATGCCTTAATAGCATTTATCTGAGTGAATTCAAGATGCAAGCTTGTGCAAAATACAGTCGGACAACGGCCAATTTCAGCCATCAATCTTATCTACTTCAATGTGGTGCGCATATACAGACATGCCCATGAGTTTAAACACTAACGTGTCTTGAATGAGCGTCCGTTGGCACTCCAAAATTTCTGCTTGGTGAGCGCACAATCGTCGGCGGTTGTAGCCATGCCCCTCGATGTGGCCATTTATTGGCCTACGTGCATTCATCAGGTCAGTCCACTTTGATGAGCTGAGATGCATGTGGACATATTCGGGTCAAGATATGTGGTCTGCGACAGTCTGCAGAGGTAAGCCGCTTCGCCCGCTGGTCAGTAGCTGCGAATACCGCACCCCTCCCACGGCAATGGAACTGAACCGTACAAGCTGCTGGTTTATGGCGAGTCTCATGGGGCTCGTGGAGACAGACACCAAATTCACGCGCCAGCATCAACGATTTAGGCAGGTTTCTTGTGAATAGCTGTCGCTGTTTTGACACAGCACGTTGATGGACAGACGGGGGACGGGGCCCTCAAATATCTCACGCTGTCACTGCTGATATTTGGTGACCGACGGACCATTTTTCGGTCAGCTGAACACATGGCTCGAAATCCGGGTTCCACGGATGATGTTATGAATATCTGTTGCTGGAGTTCATCTCCTCGAGATTATTTGTTTGGAAAAACCCGAAATCTGTGATGTTCAGGTCTTTCCAACCTTCCCGGTTGACCGCGAGAATATGTTTCCCCTCGAAGAGCTTTTGCAGCTTAGCACCCGCGTGGTTCGTTGCCCGCGTACCTCGGTCTCTCCAAGGAGAAGGCGTCCTGATGCACGTGTTCACTAACCCCGGGGACTTATTTCACGCGTATTGCGTGTCAAACGCGTGTTCTGTAGAGAGCCCATCCTTGGACTACTCTGTGGCATAACGCGACCTGAATGGTGTCTGTCAATTATTTCTCGGCGGGTATGCACGCGAGCATTGTTTAAATCCACCATAAATTCACGATATATACAAGCATTCCGCACGTTAATCAACTAAAGCCGCATATTCGAACAAAAGAGCAGGTTGCGGCACACAAAATCAGGACCATCAATGCGTTTACCTGCCAAAGTAACTCAATGCTTATCCTTGTTTCTTGGTCCCTCGCCCCCCAGTTCTTGCAGTACGTTGACGGCTTCCCTCTGATTCATTCGCCTTCGCGCCCTTGAGAGCTGTGTACAAAATGAACATACGCTATCAGCCGCCAGGGTACTAGGCACGCACCCGGTTTCCGTCTACCAGACCCCGTGGCAGGGCCGCTTGAAGTCTGCACTGCTGGACTCGGGTTGGGGCCTCGGGCTGTCAAACT
>WSTG01001206.1:0-10967 GCA_019616325.1 Ceratobasidium sp. 394 | reverse complement strand
AACACTCACTACAGGTAATCTCTCCCAGGTAATGCTGTAGTGAGTAGTGAGTGACTAAGCAAGTCACATGACCCTAGGATTAAGCGCGCGGCTCATATAAGATTCGGAGCCGCGCATGTAGTGAGTAGTGAGTGCACGTGACACCCTAAGTCTACACGTGACTCGCTGCGGACTGCGGACTGCGGACTGCGGAAACCTCACATATATAAAGGAAGTCGAGAGCAAGATGGGGCCCCATCTTGCTTTATCTCGTCAACCACAGCGACTTGTACACATCATTAGAATATACGAATACAGACAGAGCTTAGCACCACAAACGACATTAGGACCTCGCAGAGGCAGTATAAGACCAGAACGACCACTCCTTGAGCCAAGAACCACGGATCAGAACAGGTTGCGACATTATAAAGCAAGATTATTGCTCAACCAGTGGAATATCAGATAGAAAACAAACATGACTAGCAGACCAGCAACCAGAACCAGCAGCCGAGCCGAAGGGGCCCCGCCCCTGCTCGGCCCACTACCAGACCCCGTGAGGAGCAGGACAGTACCGCCACCAGAACCACCCACAGTAATACCTATTGAACCCCACGGTCCCGAACCCAGCCGAATCATGCCTGGAGGTATCTTATTTGAACCTCCGCCCACGGAAGGCGACGAATCGCTCCTGGCTGTGGATGATATGACGCGAGTGGTTACAGATTACCTCACCCAAACCCAGACACCGGCAAGAGACCCAGCAGACCTCGACCCCACTGCTACGGGAATACAACCCCCACAGTCCCTAGTACCAACTCAACAACCGCGAGTTGTCACCGCGGAAGCGGTACAACAAATGATCCTGACCATGGGAAAAGGCCTCAAAGCACTGCAAAGCAGCCTCAGCGGGGAGATGACAGCCACGCGTCGAACAACGAACCTAGTCCATGCACAGGGAATGCAGCAAGGAACAGATCTCAGCAACGGCTTCCAAAGAGTGGAAAGGGACACGGGGATGATTGCCACAAATACCGAAAAGGTATATGAACAGATGCAGGCCCAAACTGGAACCCTTAACGCAATGGACAAGGCGCTCAAGCAGACCCTCAAAGGCCTCAATGACGACGTCTCTAAGGTACGAGAAACAGTCGACCTAATGCGAAGGGAGGGAGGAAGTTTGATCAACGAACAAAGCCTGAACGACTCGCTCAGGGCCATCAACGCAGTACTCAGTTCGCAAAGGGCCAAGCTGGAGACCATTGAAGGGCTCCTTCAAGCAGGGGAGGAGCGAGGTTCCCAAACCGAACGGGACAGCCACCACCAACCAATACGAAGGGGCTGGGAAACCGGTGAAAGACCGACGACACCAAGGCGAGAATCCCAAACCCCTTTCCCATTAGGAGACCCACAGGCGGAATCCACGACTGTCAACCCCGAGCACACCGTACGCCGGAGAACCTCCTTCCGACACCACTATACTTCCCCTGATCGAAGCCCAAGCCCAGCACCCAGGAAACGCCCCCTTCCTAAAGAGGCGAGGGCTAGGCGCCCCGACAGGTTCAACGGAAAGAAAGGGAGAGAGGCCGAAGCATTTATGACCAAGATGGAAGCACATTTCGTGGACTACGATGACTTTGATATCGACGACGCCCGTAAGATCCAAAGTACCCTCTCCAATATGGCAGAAGGAAGGGCCGACAATTGGGCCCAGCCGCTCCTCCAGAAATTCATCAAAGAGGAGGATCACGAGTTCTTCCAAAGTTGGGACGTTTTCAAGAAAGCCTTCCTCGAATCTTTCGCAGACCCTGTCAAAAGGGATAAGGCAATCAGGAAACTATCGTCCCTTAAACAAACTGGCAGCGCTCAGGACTACGCCACCAGCTTCAGGACACTAGCCCTAGAGGTTAACTGGAATGAAGAAGCGTTAATCGACAGGTTTAAAGAAGGACTGAAACCGGAAGTACGGGAAGAGGTGACCCGAATGGCCATTTACTCGGCCTCCGGGACTGAAGATTGGACACTCGATAAGTGGGTGATCTTCGCGGGTAAAGCCGACAACATGGTTTATACCAGCAGCAAAGGGACACACAAGAAAGAAAACACCCAAACCCGAACCGGTAATACGTCTCACGCAGACCACGGTAAGGCTGCAGTGTTGACCAAACCACCGATATCAACCGTCGTCAAAATCTCCGATGAAGAAAAGAAGTGACGCCGAGACAACGGCCTCTGTCTGAAGTGCGCTAAACCCGGGCACATGATAAAACAATGCAAGGGCAAATGGGCAAACGAACCTAACAACAGTACAGGAACAGTCAAGGGTAAGGCAGCAAAGGAATCAACAGAAGAATCGTCAGACTCGGAAAACGAGTAAGGGACTCGGTAGCCATGTCCGAGCAACCCGATGGACAGACCCCACCGCATGTATGTTACCTCAAGAAATCGGATAATCAGTCAACAATATACATTGCGGTGGAGGGAATCATGGACCCAGTAAAAACCCTAATCGACTCCGGATCAACTAGAAATTTCCTAGACGTAAGTTACGCGGAGGAGAAAGGGGTACAGACAGAGCCACTCCGCTTTCCCAAGAAAGTAATAGCGATAGATGGGAAGGAAGTGGAAGAGCCGATTACAAAGAAGGCCACACTAAGAGTAAACGTGGAAGGGAAAACGCTCGACTGCGACTTCTACATACTGTCCCTAGGGGACACAGAACTGATTTTAGGACGGGACTGGCTAAGAGACGCCAAGCCGATCATCGACTGGAACGACCTAAGCATCACTTATCGAGAAGAAGTTCAGGCCAGAGAAGCAAAGCTTCAAGACGGACCAATTATACCGGACAGTATAGCTGATTTTACAGACCTTTTCCAAGAGGAGGGTTTTAGTGAACTCCCGGAACACAGACCCTACGACTGCAGTATAGACTTCACGGAGGGCGCGGAGCTACCGAAACCCGCAAAGACGTACCCTATGTCACCCGTCGAATCCCGAGCACTCAAAGATGGGAAGATAAGACCCAGTACCTCCTGTATAGCCGCCCCATGTTTTTACGTAAATAAGGCGGATGGGGGACTGCGGTTGGTTGTTGATTACCGAAAGCTGAACGCTATTACCAAACCGGACCAGTTCCCAATGCCGGTCCAAGCGGATCTGATAGAGAAATTCAAGGAGGCTAAGATTTTCTCCAAGATGGACATCCGGTGGGGCTTCAATAACATCAGAATCAAGGAAGGGGATGAATGGAAAACCGCCTTCAGGACTAAAGAAGGCCTGTTCGAGTACCTAGTTATGCCCTTCGGCATTAGGAATGGCCCAGCCACCTTCCAACGACTAATGAACCACATCTTCCACGACCTGATCGACGTCACGATGGTAGTGTACATGGACGACATAGTAGTCTTCTCCTCCAATATAGAGGAACACACCGGACATATCCGAGAGGTCCTGCACAGGCTGAGAGCGAACCACCTCTTCCTCAAACCACACAAGTGCAACTTCTATACCACCACTACGGATTTCATCGGTATCGTAATCTCCCCAGAGGGAGTATCAATGGAAAAGAAGAAGGTTCAAGCGATTAGTGAATGGAGACCCCCCACAACCGTGAAACAACTACAATCCTTCCTGGGGTTTGCTAACTTTTATAGAAGATTCGTACAAGATTTCAGTAAAATCGCCAAACCACTGACCGAGCTCACACGGAAAGACACCAAGTGGGAATGGAACACGGCCCATGAAGAAGCCTTCGCGGAAATCAAGAGGAGAATCGGGCTACAACCGGTGCTGATACACCCCGACCCTGAGAAGCCATACTACCTGGAGACAGACGCTTCCGGAGTCGCAATGGGGGCTATACTAAGCCAGAAAGGGGACGACGACCGAATGCACCCCATAGCCTTTATGTCCAAGGGGTTCACCCCCCCGGAAAGAAACTACGACACCCATGACAAAGAACTATTAGCGATAATCCAAGCCCTCCTGGAATGGAGGCTACACCTGGAAGGGACGATTATCCCGGTAACGGTGTACACAGACCACCGGAACCTACAATATTGGCAGGAAGCCCAGGTTTGGAACAGAAGACACGCGAGGTGGCATACAATGTTGGGGGCCTTCAACTTCAACATAGTATACCGACCAGGGAAGATGTCCACCAAGCCGGACGCGTTATCCAGAAGGCACGATCACAACGACGTACCCAACCCGCCGATGGTGATGCTGCCAGCGAATAAGTTCATCGGGTTCAGCGCGTCCATGGCGGTAGACCTAATACTGGAAATACGGGAAGCCCAACTTGAGGATCCCTCGCTAACCGAGCTGATCTCAAGTACCCGAAATAAGGATCAACTACCCCCTTCGGTTAGGAAGCAGTTCGACAAATACAAATGGAAGGAAGACTTATTGTGGTACAAAGGGCGATTATACGTACCGGAGGATAAGGACATCCGGAGAAGCATATTGGAAACGTACCACGACTCTAAGATCGCGGGACATCAAGGCCAAGCCAGAACCCTAGACCTGATCAAAAAGGGATACTACTGGCCCGGGATGAAGGCCCAAGTTAACCGATTTGTAGATTCCTGTAGGATCTGCGGTAGAACCAAACCCCACAACACTGTCTTAGAGCAAAAGCCGTTGGAAATCCCGAGGGAACCCTGGGAGGCCATCGAGTACGACCTTATCGTGAAATTGCCCCCGTCAAAGGGATTCGACAGCATCCTAACCGTGGTAGATCGCTTCTCCCGGCAAGCACATTTCATTCCATGTCGAGAAAATACCTCGGCAGAAGAGATGGCAGAGTTGTTCATAAAAGAAGTAAGGAAGCTCCACGGCACCCCCAAATTGACTGTCTCGGACCGAGGAAGAGTCTTTAACAACAACTTCATTAGGACCCTGTATAAGAGACTGGGGATACAACCGAGCTTCTCCACAGCCTACCATCCGCAAACAGATGGTCTATCGGAAAGAACAAACCAATGGGTTGAAGGATACCTTAGAACCTTCTGCGGGTACCAGCAAAATGACTGGGCAGACTGGCTGCCTATAGCCGAGTTTTGTCATAACAATCACAAGAATCAAACCACCGGGCTATCGGCTTTCCAAATCGTATATGGATCGGACCCGAGGTGGGTCAACGAACCCCGACCCAACCCAGAACGCGAAGGAGAAAGCCCGATGGCTGTCTCCAAAGCAACTACCATGCAGCGGATATGGGACGAAGCTCGAGCCTCTATGGAAACCCAAAGGAAAGAGACAAAACCTATCAAGGAACTCAAAGTGGGACAAGAGGTCTGGCTATCCCTCACCAACATCAAGACCAAACGGCCCTCCAAGAAGCTAGACAACTGAAGCGGAGGACCCTTCACCATCACAGAGAAGATATCCTCCCACGCCTATCGACTAAAACTTCCGCCGTCTATGAAAATACACGACATCTTCCACATTGGACTCCTATCACCTGTAACACCAGATACGGACTTCGACAGGATGCAACCGAAAACAGCTCCCATCATTACGGAATCGGGGGAGGAACAATACAACGTGGAACAGATACTGGATTGGCGGATGAATGGCAGGAAGCCGCAGTATCTGATCCGATGGGAGGGCTATGACCCGTCGGAAGATTCCTGGGAATCCATCGAAAAGTTCACTGGAATGAATGACCTACTTGATGACTTGCGCTCACGAGATGACTCCGCCCCAATGCCAGGCCAATGGGAGCAACGCAACAACACAGCAATGCCCACACCGAAAAGGAATAAAAGAAAAGGGAGAAAGGTATATAAGGAAACCAAGAGGACGCCAGAGGAGCAGCACCACTGAGGAACACATGTCTTACTACTATAACTACATGCCCGCTGACCGAACACTCGCCGAGGCTTTCACGCGAAGAACCAGGGTAGCCACCCCACATCCTAAGACGGCACAGGAACTCCTCATCGAAGCACAAGACTACGCTAATAGGCTATTACCAGGGTCCACACTGGACCATATACCCACCAGGGACCGGGACATTAGTTACTGGGTCCCGCAAACCCGATACGACCCTAGACAGGGACAGGTCCATGAGGACTGATACTACGACCCAATCCGAGGACCACTACGATGGTGTCACTCCGGAGCCCCGAAGTCCAAAACGAAGCTCAAAACCACCAGGATGTACGTAATGGAAGGACTGGTAGCGGGGAACATCGACGCCCTAGTAAAAGCGGTTAAACGGAAGAAGGAGAGCGAAGCCCGACAACAAAGGGAACTGGAAAAGGAATGGGCACTCTCCAACGTCGTCCTGGATAAGGTGAACGACGAACTGAAGCGCATCGCTAAATTGGACCCCACCCCCTTTTGGGGCTCCCTCTCTCAGCTAAAGGACGAAGAGATGTACGACCTGATCGCTGCGAAGGAAGCAACCAAGTTGGACTTCACCACTTGGTTATACCTGCGAGAAGCCGAGGAGAACATGAAGATCTTGGAGGGAAGTCTCAAATCCATGACCTTCAAGGAAGAGGATCCCTTCGAAGAGATGCCCCCTCTCATAAGCGAGGATGAGCTACGCCAGGAAGAAGGGGAAAAAGGAGATGCCCTCACTCAAGGGATGGCAGGACCCTCTCAGCAGTACGAGGGACCCGTCCAGTGGGAATAGAAGCCTACCTAGTCACGAAATTTTCATGTACCCCGAGGACATAAGAATAACAAATAGATGTCGTACTAGGATACATATACGGGCAAAGCAAGGAGGTAGCCCAGTAAGACACACTACCTTCACACCCCACTCACCCCCGCTCCTACCCTATCTATAATGTACTCCGGATCGCCCTCTACCTCTACCAATACTCGCGTCGGGATCGCTTGGGTCACCCGATGTATCCGCGAATGGAAGGACGGAGTACCCCCCGGTTACTGGGGATGCCTCCGTGAAATCACGGAGAAGGAGGTCTACGACCTCGTTGCGGCGAGGATGCCGGACGAAAACGACTTCCGGGATTGGCTATCCCAAAAGGCGTTGGCCTGGGCAGAATGTAGGGAAGAGGACACGGCGATCCTGAGAGTTGAGGTGAAGGTGGAACGGATGGAATATTGGGTGTGATGTATAACGAATGTAACATATAAAATGACACATCACACAACCCACTTCCCTACTTCCTCACCACCGGACGGAAGGGTGCGTAAAGGCGACTCGGCTTCCCCCGAGGTCCCACACCCGCTCCCACGTCCCTCACACGGGAATCCAACGAAACCAACTCGTTCCCACGATCCTTAAACGTCCACGCCCAGGGACCCGAACGCGAAGACGACGTTTCTCCAACACACGGCCGTTTGTGACTAGTCCCGGAGAGGGACCCTTCAGCCATCCTCTTCACGGGACGCACCCACGGCGCCTCCCCACCAGACGTCTCTGCGAGAAAATTTTGGAGACTTGGGGCCTCCTCCTTCAACTGAGCCGGTGGAGGAGAGGGGGACAGGGACCGCCTCCACTGCACTTTCTCCTCCTCCTCACATCCTAAGAAAGAACTGTCAGGACTGACCACCAAGAAAAGGAGAAGTGACGGTAAACTCACCAACGTCGCCCCACCAACGCCACAGGCCCTCAGCGACACCACTCTCAAAGTCCTCCAAAGTCGCGTCGCATACGGAGTTACAAAAGGGGCAATATTCCCCCTCCGGAAACCACTCGCAGTGGCAATTGAAGGCATCCCATTGCAGAGTGATAGTACGCATAACGAGAAGAGTGAAAGTAGGAGATATGGCACGAAGATGCTACCCCCCTTGATTTTATCCTCTCTTGCAACTCTCACGAGAACCCCCGGAATGTTCACACGGACGAAGAAGAAAAAGTTTTCACTACTAGAAGTTACAGAACCCTGAACCTAATCTTCTATATCAATTACAGAAGGGGACCGCCGAGACGGTCGGCGATAAGGATGGGCCCGACCGGCCCGATCTCCCTTCTCCGCCCTGACTTCCCGCAACTCCCTCCTCACCCGCGCCAACTCCCCTTCCAATCCCTCTATCTCCACGTCACGAGCGGAGATAACCTTCCGCGGCGACGACAGCGCGGCGCGCAACGCGTCGTTGTCGTCCGACAACAAGGTAATGCGAGCGGCCATGACCGCTCGCTTCGCCTGGAGACGATCCAAGCGGGTCTTCAGCTCGGCCTTCTCGGCCAAGCACTTGGTATGATTGGCCGATATGGTCGGCCGGCGAGTGGTCACCTGCAGCCGACATAGCTGCTCCTGCTGCACCTTGCAGACGGCGACAAGACGGGTATGAGCAGCAACGGTGCAAGGCATAGTCAATACGGGTAAGGAGGGTAGAGAGGGAGTGAGAGTATTGACTGCAGATGCAACCGTAGGTCAAGACCGCTCGAATATATATGCGAAAGGGAACCCGAAGAACCCCAACGGCCACGTGACCAAGGGGCCCTAGGAACAACAAAACAACAACCCAGGATCGCGTGACCCAGGGACCAACGACTTACACGTTGATCGGACTAACCTTCACACACGACAGTATACGGCCTGTAGATAGGTACCCTACACTCACTCCATTCGCCACACCGTTATACCGGAGGGGTCGGAGGGGGGGCACCGACCACAGTCGACCGAGTGGGCACCGGGGGCCCCGCTTGCAGGGCCGGTGCCACGAGGGAGCGAAGGGAGGGCACCCCCTGGAGATGCGTCGGCCGAAAGGAACATCTCGGCGGCCGAAGAAACGTCTCGGCGGCCGAGGGAATATCTCGGTGGGCGAGGGAATGTCTCGGCGGCCGAAAGGACGTCTCGGCGGCCGAAAGGATACCTCGGCGGCCGAGGGAATGTCTCGGCGGCCGAAGGAATGCCTCGGCAACCGAAGGGACGTCTCAGCAGGGCCCGTGGAAAAAACCTGCACGACCCAGCTCTAAAAAGGACGAGGAAGCCCAATGAGTAGGGAAACCCTAAAATCGTCCATTTCTATCTTTCCCGCTCCCCCCGACCATGTCCCAATCGCCCGCCTCACCCGAACCCTCTCGTTTCCGTGTGCAGTCCCGGGCGGTGCTCCTAACCTGGAGCGCTCTTAGGGAGGAGAACCCGAGCGGCTTAGTAAGCCGCTTTGAACATTTTTGCAGGAACCGTCCAAACCACTGGCGGACACTAGCCGTAGTCGAACGGCACAACCCCAAGGAGGCGGATTACGACCCGGAACTGTCATGGCCTAGACCATGAGCACGGATTTACTTCTATTTTCTACGATTTATTTAATTACATATATGCGCATTATTTATATCATGTGACCTGGGACTGTTCTGTAACGATCATGTGACTTGACATGTAACAGCTGATCCTAGTAGTTGAGATGAGACGCATATAGTTCCCGTATCCCTTAGAATGTTTCCCATAGATACTGAGCTGAGATGTATGACTTGTGGAATATATAAGGGAGAGTCTGAGAGCCTTAAGCCTCAGAACTTGACCACTTGCCTCTCCTACCCATCTACCCCTTGCATACCTTATTAAGGTCCCTGTTTGGGTTTTGCCACAGCTCTTTAGCAAAGGCCTTTACTTAAAGTGTGTCGTCACTTAAACCCCCTACCCTATCCTTCCTCCACTTGAGCTTGACTCTTGTTGGACTCCTAGTGGCCATTTAGCCATTTAGGTTTTCCTTGTGTAGTTGGGCTTGACAGGAACGACCCCTCCACGTTCACGCGCTGACCATCAGCATCGACCGGAGGTACGGGTGGAACACCACGAACCCCCGTTTCTGGGACTTCGAAGGGTCCCACCCGAACGTGGCGCCCAAGGACCTAAGGGAGGGTCCGGGGGGATGCCCGGCTCGCACGGCCTTCCACTACCTATGGAAGGACGTCGGAGCGGAAGGAGAGGAGGTTGAGGACCTCATGGCTGGGGACCTCACTGCGGAGTCCCTAGAGGAGATTCTGACGAAAGGGAAAGGGGGAAAGAGGTCCAGGATGCAGGTATGCAACCAACTCCGACCAACCACCGTCCCTTGATCACTGACCAGCACGTCCAGGCTGACCTGGAGGACGGATCAGAGATCATCTCCACCGAGACAAAGGAGGAGTACTTCGGGAACTTCAAGCGTCTCCGTCCCATGGAGATGCTGACCGCTTGGAACTCGGTTCGGGCGTACGCTGAGTACGCCTACAAGACTGACGCGGGGCTACTGGCCGCTATCCCGGTAGAACTGGAGCGGCCGGAACCCGCGCCCCACGTTGAGCAGGCGAATCGTTGGTTCGAACGGGAAGTCCCCGCGAAGGCACCAGGGATGCGACACCGCATCCTGGTAATCGAGGGGGAAACGGGGACCGGGAAGACGGCCTTCGCCCGGTCCAAAGGCTCGCACAGCCGCATGTGCAACGTATGGAATGTGTCCGCGCTGTCTGAGGATGCGGACGTGTGGATCCTCGACGACATGGTCCACACAAACGGGAAGTACTCGCTCAAGGCCCTGAGCCAGTATGAAGCCGACTTCACCGGGCGTTACAGCCATGTGAAGACGATGAGGGTCCGACCGACGGTGATTCTGGGTAATAGCCGCGCGGCGATTACCAAGTGTTGGTTGGATATTGAGGGTGAGGAAGGGGAGAACTGGGTAGAGAGAAACGTAGAATGGGTATACGCCGGAAATAGCCCGTTTTTTGTCTTCCCTTAGTAATTTCACGTCATTTCGGAATCCTCCAAAAGGACGTATTAAGGGGGGGATAATGTCGTGACCTACCCAGGGAAGACCCCATTTTTCCTCAATTTATGGAACTCTCTCGGTATAACCCAAGTCACTCCTAGCACCACGTGACCCGTAACCACCATAACGAAACACTCACTACAGGTAATCTCTCCCAGGTAATGCTGTAGTGAGTAGTGAGTGACTAAGCAAGTCACATGACACACCACGTGACCCGTAACCACCGTAATGTAACACTCACTACAAGTAATCTCTCCCAGGTAATGCTGTAGTGAGTAGTGAGTGACTAAGCAAGTCACATGACCCTA
>WSTG01001205.1:0-10978 GCA_019616325.1 Ceratobasidium sp. 394 | reverse complement strand
AACAGAACGACCACTCCTTGAGCCAAGAACCACGGAACCAGAACAGGTCACGACATTATAAAGCAAGATTATTGCTCAACCAGTGGAACATAGAAAACGAACATGAGTAAACCAGTAACCAGAACAAGTAGCCAAGCGGAGGGGGCGCCACCCCTACTCGGGCTGTTACCAGACCCGGTGAGATCCAGAACAGTACCGCCACCAGACCCTCCTATCCTCTTACAGAGCGAGCCCTTACAGCCTGAGCCCAGTCGGGTTATGCCGGGGCACCTCCTATTCGGCCTATCACCCCCTGCACCCCCCAAGGGGGACAACTCGATCCAAATAGTGGACGACATGACACAGGTGATCAATGACCACCTACAGCGGTCACCTGTCGAGGCCGCAGAAGACGCCGACGCCACAACCACGGAGATCTGATCCCTGCAGGCCATAGTATCAGGGTCTCAGCCACGAGTCATCTCCGCGGAGGCCGTCCAACAAATGATCGTCGCCATGGGCGAGGGGCTCAAGGCGCTGCAGACTAACCTATCTAAAGAGGTTATCGCCACCCGGCAGACCGCAAGCCTAGTCCACGCACAAGGGTCACGACAAGAGACGGAACTCCAAGGCGGTTTCAGAAGGGTAGAAAGGGACACGAATCTCATCGCCGCTAACACCCAAAAGGTGCACGAGCAAATGCAGACCCAGACTGGAACCCTCGTCGCTATGGACACGGCGCTGGACCGTGTCCTTAAGGACATAAACACGAGGATAACCAAAGTACAGGAAACCGTAGATGCCGCATGAAGAGAGTCCAGTTCAGGCACCGACGACCGAGGCCTGAACAACTCCCTCAAGGCCATCAACGACGTCCTTAGGTCCCAGGGAATTAAGCTAGATACCATCGAGGTGCTCATGCAAGTAGTAGAGGATCGAGGATCCCGAACCACACGAGAGGAACACGAACCACCAGCACGAAGGGCATGGGAACCCATCCGGGAAGTGCATACCACACCAGAACGGAGGTCGGAACGCACGATCCCCCTAGGCGACCCACAAGCAGAATCCACAGTTAGGATCCCTGAACGCACGACGCGCAGGCGGGCCTCTTTCCGAGCCCCCAGCCCATCCGAACAAAGCCCAAGCCCGGCGCCGAGGAAGCCCAGTATACCTAAGGAGGCGAGGGCCAGGCGACCTGACAAATTCAATGGGAAAAGGGGGAGGGAAGCGGAAGCATTCCTCACGAAAATGGAAGCCCACTTTGCAGATTACGAAGACTTCGCCATTGACAACACCAGAAAGATCCGAAACATGCTTACAAACATGGCAGAAGGGAAGGCCAACAATTGGGCCCAACCACTACTCCAAAAGCTTCTTCAGAACGAGAATCATGAATTCTTCCAAAACTGGCAAGTCTTCAGGAAAACATTCCTTGACTCGTTCGCAGACCCCGTCAAAAAGGAAAAGGCGGTCAGGGAACTATCAACCCTTAAACAGACCAAGAGCGCACAGGATTACGCCACTAGCTTCCGAACATTGGCCCTTGAAGTCAATTGGAACGAGGAAGCACTCATAGATAAGTTTAAGGAGGGACTGAAACCGGAGGTGCGAGCAGAAGTAACCAGGATGGCCATTTACTCCGGCTCCAGTACCGACAACTGGACGCTCGACAACTGGGTAATCTTCACAGGCAAAGCCGACGATATGGTATTCACCAACCCTCGGAACGGCCACAGAAAGGAGAACCAGGACCGAAGTAGCCACAATACGCCCAATACGGACCGCGGCAAAGCCGCCACCATCTGCAAACCCTCCACCCTGAGCATAGTCAAAATCCCCGACGAAGAAAAGAAGCGACGCTGAGACAAGGGTCTCTGTCTGAAATGTGCAAAGCCCGGACACATGATAAAACACTGCAAGGGCAAGTGGACCTATGACGCGAACGCTAACACGGATACTGTCAAGGGTAAAGCGGCTAAAACGCCATCGGAATACTCATCAGACTCGGAAAACGAGTAAGGGACCCGGCGGCCATGTCCGGGCATCCCGAGAAACAGACTCCACCGCATGTATGTTACCTCAAGAAATCAGATAATCAGTCAACAATATACATTGCGGTGGAGGGAATCATGGACCCAGTAAAGACCCTGATCGATTCCGGATCTACCAGAAATTTTATTGACGTGGACTACGCGGAGGAGAAAGGGGTAACAATAGAACCACTTCGCTTCCCAAAGAAGGTAATAGCTATTGACAGGAAGGAGGTGGAAGAGCCAATCACTAAGAAGGCTACCCTGAGGGTAGACGTGGAAGGGAAAACGCTCGACTGCGACTTCTACATACTACCCTTAGGGGATTATTAGGACGGGACTGGCTACGAAATGCCAGACCGATTATCGACTGGAACGATCTAAGCATCACTTACCGGGACGAGATCCATGCTAAGGAAGCAAAGCTTCAAGATGAACCGGTGATACCCGAGAGTATTGCCAATTTCATAGATCTCTTCCAGGAGGAGGGTTTTAGTGAACTTCCAGAACACAGACCATACGACTGCAATATAGAGTTTCAGGAAGGTGCCGAGCTCCCAAAACCGGCGAAGACATACCCCATGTCGCCTGTCGAATCCAGAGCGCTCAAGGAGTACTTGGACAAGGAACTCAAGGACGGAAAGATAAGGCCCAACTCTTCTAGTATAGCCGCCCCATGCTTCTATGTCAAGAAGGCAGATGGGGGACTACGGCTAGTCGTGGACTACCGAAAACTGAATGCTATCACCAAACCAGATCAATTTCCTATGCCTGTTCAGGTGGACCTAATAGAGAAGTTCAAGGAAGCGAAAATCTTCTCAAAAATGGATATCCGGTGGGGTTTCAACAATATAAGGATCAGGGAAGGAGATGAGTGGAAGACGGCCTTTAGAACCAAAGAAGGTCTCTTCGAGTACCTTGTGATGCCCTTTGGTATCAGGAATGGCCCAGCCACCTTCCAGCGGCTAATGAACCACATATTCCACGACCTCATCGATGTCACAATGGTCGTATATATGGACGACATAGTGGTCTTTTCTGCCAACGTAGAAGAACATACCGAGCACCTGCAAGAAGTCCTACATAGGTTGAGGATGAATCACCTCTTCCTCAAACCCCGTAAGTGTAACTTCTACACCACTACCACGGATTTCATCGGGATAGTAGTCTCACCGGAAGGAGTCTCCATGGAGAAGAAGAAGGTCCAAGTGATAGAAGAATGGAAGCCACCCTCTACTGTTAAACAACTACAATCCTTCCTAGGATTCGCAAACTTTTACAGGAGATTCGTTCAGGACTTCAGTAAGATAGCCAAACCACTTACTGAACTAACGCGAAAGGATACTAAATGGGAATGGTCCACAAACCACGAAGAAGCCTTCGTGGAGATCAAAAGAATGATCGGCTTACAACCAGTACTAATACACCTGGACCCGGAGAAACCGTATTACCTAGAAACGGACGCTTCAGGTGTCGCTATGGGAGCCATATTGAGCCAGAAGGGAGAGGACGATAGAATGCACCCTATAGCCTTTATGTCAAGAGGCTTCACTCCTCCGGAAAGGAACTACGACACTCATGACAAGGAGTTACTAGCGATAATCCAATCCCTCCTGGAGTGGAGACTACACCTAGAGGGAATGATCATTCCGGTGATGGTGTACACAGATCACCAAAATCTGCAATACTGGCAGGAAGCCCAAGTCTGGAATAGGAGACACGCAAGGTGGCACACCTTGCTAGGGGCTTTTAATTTCCACATCGTTTATAGACCTGGAAAGATGTCCACTAAGCCGGACGTACTCTCTAGGAGACACAACCATAGCGACGTACCCAACCCCCCAATGGTAATGCTACCCACGGAGAGATTCATTGGATTTAACGTGTCCATGAAAATAGACCTGATACAGGATATTAGAGAAGCGCAACTCGAAGACCCTTCACTAACCGAACTAATCTCTAGCACCCAGAACAAAGACCAACTGCCCCCCTCGGTCAGGAAGCAGTTTGATAAGTACGAATGGAGAGAGGATCTCCTATGGTATAAAGGACGAATATACGTACCGGAGGATAAGGACATTAGGAGGAGTCTACTAGAGACCTACCACGACTCCAAGATTGCCGGCCATCAAGGCCAAGCCCGAACCCTAATCCTGGTTAAGAAAGGGTACTACTGGCCGGGAATGAAAGCTCAAGTAAACCACTTCGTTGATTCGTGCCGAATCTGCGGAAGAGCCAAACCCCATAACACCACCGTTCAACAAAAACCCTTGGATATTCCGAACAAGCCCTGGAAAGCCATCGAATACGACCTCATTGTAAAGCTACCCCCATCAAGAGGATTTGATAGCATCTTAACGGTGGTAGACCGCTTCTCTAGACAAGCACACTTCATACCCTGCCAAGAAACAATCTCGGCCGAGGAAATGGTGGAACTATTCATTAGAGAAGTGTGGAAGCTACACGGCACCCCCAAATCGACAGTATTGGACCGAGGGAGGATCTTCAATAACATTTCCATCAGGACCCCGTACAAGAAACTCGGAATACAGCCGAGCTTCTCCACGGCCTACCACCCCCAGACAGACGGATTATCCGAAAGAACAAACCAGTGGGTAGAGGGATACCTTAGAACTTTCTGCGGATATCAACAAAACAACTGGGCTGACGGGCTACCCATAGCCGAATTCTGCCACAACAACCATAAGAACCAGGCCACCGGGTTATCAGCCTTCCAAGTGGTATACGGCCTAGATCCCGAATGGGTCAATGAGCCCATACCAAGCCCAGAAGGCGAAGGAGAAAGTCTGACAGCCACCTCCAAAGCACTCTCCATGCAGCGAATATGGGACGAAGCCAAAGCCTCTATGGAGATACGAAGGGAAGAGGTGAAACCAACTAAAGAACTCGAAGTAGGACAGAAGGTCTGGCTATCCCTTGCTAACATAAGGTCAAAGCAACCATCAAAGAAGCTAGACAACTGGAGCGGTGGTCCCTTTACCATCACGGAAAAGATACCTTCGCATGCTTACCGATTGGAGCTCCCACCGTCCATGAAAGTCCACAATGTTTTTCACATAGGACTCCTGTCACCGGTGACACCGGACACCGACTTCGACAGGATACAACCAAAAATGGCCCCCATCATTACGGAATCAGGGGAAGAAGAATACAACGTGGAACGGATATTGGATTGGCGGATGAATGGCGGGAAGCCCCAGTACCTAATCCAATGGACAGGGTATGATCCTTCGGAAGATTCCTGGGAGTCCATCAACGAATTCGCAGGGATGAATGACTTGCTTTGTCGCGACCTGTTCTGGCTCTGGGTTCTTGGCTCAAGGAGTGGTCGTTCTGTGTTCTAATGGTGTTGTTTGCAATGCTAAGTCTTTAAATCGTATTTGTGTACTAAGTAAATTACAGTCGCTGTGGTAGACGAGATAAAGCAAGATGGGGCGCCATCTTGCTTTCACTCTTTCTTATATACATAATGAATCCGCAGTCCGCAGTCCGCAATCCGCAGTAGGGTCACGTGTAACACCTAGTGGTCACGTGCGAAACCTCCTAGGTGTTGGCGCGGCTCCGAATCTTATAAGAGCCGCTTTGTGATCCTAGGGTCACATGATCAGTCGTGGTCATGTGACTCGACCTCCCAACCTCCTGCATTGCTAGAGAGAGATTACTGGGAGGTTGTTACGTTACGGTGGTTATGGGTCACGTGACTTAGCGACTAAGGTGGTGGTTATGGGTCACGTGATGGGTTACGGGTCACGTGATGTAGGCGTGACCCGGGACGACTAAGATAGAATGGTACAAAAAGGGGAAAAATATAGGTCTTCCCTGGGTGGGTCACGACATTATCCCCCCCTTAATACGTCCTTTTTGGAGGATTCTCGAAAAGGTGTAAAGTTTGTATAATTTATTGAGGGAAGACAAAAAAGGGGTTAGACCCTGCGTAAACCCATTCAACGTTCCTTTCTATCCAATTATCGCCCTCCTCCCCCTCTATGTCCGACCAGCATTTCATGATCGCTGCGCGGCTGTTGCCCAGGATTACCGTCGGTCGCACCTTCATTGTCTTCACGTGGCTGTAACGCCCGGTGAAGTCCGCCTCGTACTGGCTTAGGGCCTTCAGCGAGTACTTGCCGTTCGTGTGGACCATGTCATCCAGGATCCATATGTCGGCGTCCCCCGACAGGGCGGCCACGTTCCACACGTTACACATGCGGCTGTGCGTGCCTTTGGACCGGGCGAAGGCTGTTTTTCCAGTCCCCGTCTCCCCTTCGATGACCAGGATGCGGTGACGCCTTCCTGGTGCTTTCGGAGGGACCTCTTGTTCGAACCATTGGTCGGCCTGCTCGATGTGTGCGGCCAGTTCCGGCCGCTCAAGCTCTACCGGTATGGCGGGTAGGAGGCCCACATCGGTCCTGTACGCGAAGTCCGCGTACGCTCGGACCGAGCTCCAGGCCGTTAGCATCTGGAGGGGTCGGAGGGGCTTGAAGCGCGCGTAGTATTCCTCCTTCGTCTCCGCGGAGACGATCTCCGCTCCGTCTTCCAGATCCGCCTGGGGTATCTGTGAGTATCTGGGGAACGGTGGTTGGTCGGAGTTGGTCGTACCTGCATTCTCGACCTTTTACCTCCCTTATTCTTGACCACGATCTCCTCCAGAGCTTCTGCCGTGAGGTCCCCGGCCATGAGGTCCTCGACCTCCTCCCCTTCTGCTCCGACGTCCTTCCATAAGTAGTGGAAGGCCGTTAGCGCGGGGCAACCGCCTGGACCTTCGCGTAATTCCTTCGGGGCGACGTTGGGATGGGAGCCCTCGAAGTCCCAGAACCTTGGGTTCCGGGTGTCCCACCCATGTTTGCGGTCCACGCTCACCGTTAGCGCGTGAACGTGTAAGGGGCGACCTGGGTCGAACTCGGGCTGTTCGGAGTCGTGTTGTTCGACGACGGCGAGTGTCCGCCAGTGACCTGGCCGTCCCCGGCAGAAAGCTTCGAAACGGGCGACTAGTCCAGTCGTGGGCTCCTCGGGTAAAGAGCTCCAGGTTAGTAGCACTGCCCTGGTCTGGACGCGGAAGGCGGCGGGGTTGGACATGGTAGGTAGATGGTAGTTGAGCAGGGGTTTGTTCCCTTACTCTATCACTTGCCTATTATACCCTTGGCCTCTGGGGCATTCTTTCAGGTGCCGAGGCCTTCCTTCGGCCGCCGGGACATTCCTTCGGCCGCCGAGACATTCTTTCGGCTGCCGAGGCATTTCTTCGGTCTCCGAGGCTTTCCTCCTTGGCGCCGAGGCCTTCCTTCGGGCGCCGAGGCCTTCTTTTCGGGCGTCGGGGCCTTTCTTCGGGCGCAGAGGCCTTCTTTCGGCCGCCGAGGTCTTTTCTTCGGCCGCCGAGGTCTTCTTCTCGGCTGACGCATCTTCGAGGGGTGCCCTCCCATCGCTCCTCATGACACCGGCCCCGTGAATGGGGCCCCCGGTGTCCACTCGTCGGCTTCGGTTGGTGCCCCCTCTCTGACCCCTCCGGTAAAACGGTATATTGAGGGGTGGGGTAGTTGGGCTCTGGTTCTGGGTCACGTGACATTGGAGTGTCGTTTGTTGTTTCCTTCCCTTAGTCACGTGACGCTTGTTTTCTCTCCCGCGTATATATATGTCTCCCTCTCTGCCTCGTTGTACTTCGTCCTCAGTCGATACTCTTATCCACCCCACTACCCTTTCTTCTACTCGTATCCCTGATGCCTTGCACCGTTGCCGCCCATTCCAAGCTTGCTGCCGCCTACAAGGTGCAGCAGGAGCAGTTATGCCGACTCCAAGCGGTTGCTGCCCCCCCCCCCGGCCGACTATCGCGGCCAATCATACCAAGTGCCTGGCCGAGAGGGCTACCCTGAAGGCGCAGCTGGACCGTCTTCAGGCTAAGCGGGCGGCTATGGCCGCCCGTATTACCGCGTTGTCCGATGACAACGACGCTCTGCGTTCGGCGCTGTCATCGGCGCAGCGGACGATATCGAGTCGGGATGTGACGATTGAGGGGTTGGAGCGGGACTTAGAGCGGGTGAAGCGGGAACTGGAAGTGGTTAGGGCCGGGAGAGGTAGCCGGGCTGGTCGGGCGCATCCTTACCGGAGACCGGCGCTGAGATCCCCTTCCGTGATAGATATAGAAGATTAGGGTTGCGAGTTCTTATTTGTAAAAGGAGAAGTTTTCTTTTGATTCCGTGTGAAAAGGGAGTGGGATAAAAGCGGTGGTTTGCATCTTGGTTGAGGTGTGGCTTCCTTCATCCCTCCTTACCTTTCTCTTAAAAATGCGTACTATCACTCTTCAATGGGACGCTTTTAACTGCCACTGCGATTGGTTTCCGGAGGGGAATTACTGTCCCTTCTGTGATTCTGTCTGTGACGCTACCCTCGAGGATTTCGAGGGTGGTGTTGGTGAAGGTCTCTGGCGTTGGTGGGGGAATGATGGTGAGTCGTTTCCCTTGGGATCCTGTTGGGAATTCTTTTCTTAACAGGTCGCTTAGCTTGTGAGGCCGAGGAGAAGGTAGTGTGGGAGCGTACTCTCTCGTCTTCTCCTCCGGTGCAGAGCGGGGGCTTGGCCTCCTCCGGGATCTCCAATTTTCTTTCGGAGACATCCGGGGGAGAGGCCCCGTGGAGGCGGGGCGTTAAAAGGAAGGCAGAGGGGTTGCCTTTGGGGAGTGATTCTAAACGGTCAAGGGTCGAAGGTTCGGGACCCTGGGTGTGGGCGTTTAAGGATCGCTCAAGTGGGCTGCTGGCGTTAGACTCGCGGGTGAAGGATGTTGGTCCTGGAAAGGGTTCCCGGGGGCAACCGAGTCGTTTATATGCCCCTTTCCGTCCCGTAGTACGAAAATAGAACAATATTCTATTTTGGATTACAAAATTATTCGTTCCTTCTAAATGTCCTTTACTATCTGTTCCACCTCGACCCAGATTACCAATCTTGAGGTATCCTCTTCCCTGCACTCCGCCCACGCTAACGCCTTATGGGACAGCCAGTCCCGGAGTTCGTCCTTGGTCGGCATTCTTGCCGCGACGAGGTCGTAGACCTCCTTCTCCGTGATATCACGGAGGCATCCCCAATAACCCGGGGGAACTCCCGCCTTCCATTCGCGGATACACCTGGTTACCCAGGCGATGCTAACGTCGGTGGTGGTGGTAGAGGAGGGTGATTCGGAGTACATGGTGAAGAGTAGCGTAAGAGTGGGTATTGGAGTGGGGCTGTTATGCTGTTGTCCTGACGCTCTCCTCACGCCGTCTGATATACCCTGCAAACGCTGTTTGACATTCTTTGTGCGAGAAGGTACAGTAAGAAAGTTTTCGCGTTCTACTTCTATGCCCACTGGGTGGGACCCTGTTGAGAGGCCCAGCATCCTCAGGGCCTGGTCGCTCGTTTCCTCCCTCCTCTTCGCTTATCAACGGGGGCATATCTTTATAAGGGTCTCCTTCTTCTCCGAAGGTCATGGACTTGAGGCTCCCTTCGAGGGCCTTGATTTCCTCGTCGGCCGATCGTAGGTCGAGCCAACAGTTGAAGTCGAGCTCGGTGGCCTCCTTAGAGGCGATCAGTCGGTACATCTCTCCGCTTGTTAGGTGGCCTACCGGTCCCCAGTGGGGGGCGGCCGGCAACTTGGCAATCCGGTCCAGTTCGTCGTTTACCCTCTGTGCCACTACTCCGGAAATCTCCCATTCCCTTTGTAGGCGGGTCTCCTTGGCCATTTTTTTCCTTACGCCCTTGATTAGGGCGTCTACGTTAGCACCTACCAACCCTTCCATGACGTACATTTTTGACTCCATTAGCTTCCCCTTTTTCTTGGGAGCCCCGGAATGGCACCATCGCAAGGGTCCCCGGATGGGGTCGTAGTAGAAGTCTTCGCGTATCTGTCCCTGTCCGGGCTCGTAGCGAATTTCTTCGACCCAATAACTTATATCCCGGTCCCTTACCGGGATATAGTCCAAGATCGCTCCTGGCAGGCGTCGGTGAGCGTAGTTCTGTGCTTCGGCGAAGGAGTCCTTCCTTGACCGGGGCCGCGAGTAGTCAGGAGCGGGTGTATTTTCCCGTTGGAAGGTGCGGGCGGGGGCGCGTTCGGCGGGCATATAGTTGTAGTAGTAGGACATCTGCTTCTTAGTGTGATGTGATGGTTCGCGGTGGGGAATGGGTCTCAGGGGTTCTTCTTGGTCTTCTTATATACTCTGCCCTTCCTTTGTTTGGTCTTGCCTATTCCGGGCGCTGCTGCGTTGCCACTTGACTCCCATTGGCCTGGTAGGGGGGCCGAGTCATCTCGCGACTTTAGGTCATCGAGCAAGTTATTCATCCCAGCGAACTTCTCGATAGATTCCCAGGAATCTTCGGAAGGATCATAGCCTTCCCATCGGATTAGATATTGCGGCTTCTCGCCATTCATTCGCCAATCCAGTATCCGTTCCACGTTGTATTCTTCTTCTCCGGATTCTGTGATGATGGGCGCCATTCTGGGTTGCACTCTATTGAAATCTTTATCCGGGGTTACCGGTGATAGAAGTCCAACGTGGAATACGTTGTGGATTTTCATTGATGGGGGAAGTTTCAACCGGTAGGCGTGTGACGATATCTTTTCCGTGATGGTGAAAGGTCCGCCACTCCGATTATCGAGCTTTTTGGAAGGTCGCTTGGTTCTGATGTTATTGAGGGATAGCCATACTTCTTGTCCCACTTGGAGTTCTTTAGTTGGTTTCGTTTCTGCCCTTTGTATTTGCATTGATGCTCGGGCTTCGTCCCATATTCGCTGCATAGCGAGTGCCTTAGAGGAGGCTGCTGGATTTTCACTTTCGTTCCCGTTGAGTGGTTTAGGTTCAGTAACCCAGTCCGGGCTTAGCCCGTAGACTATCTGGAAGGCCGACAGCCCGGTAGTTTGGTTCTTGTGGTTATTGTGGCAGAACTCGGCTATAGGTAGCCAGTCTACCCAATCGTTTTGTTGATACCCGCA